>JXTB01000133.1:825389-861963 GCA_002914805.1 Parasponia andersonii
ATAGGGCCGTTATGCTGCCCGTTTTTCTATAAAACCCTATTATACATGTTTTATTGAAAAACCAGAGTACAGTAGTTTTTACACTTCAGTTCTGTATTGCACGTGTCATAGGATCAAACATGAGCACCGTGTTAGCATCGTGGGTTTTACAGTGTGGCGCTGCGTGCCCCACCGTCGGTGAAAGTCCGTAAACTTGCGCAAGGTCTTGTTACTTCTGATTACCTCCCCATTTGGCAGGTGTAGGCAATTCGGTTGCCCCTCCAGGTTTGGTAGGCGACACATGGGTGTCCCCTCCGGGTATGGGCTTAGGTGTCAGGCAGGCTGTTAGGTACACTTAGTGCCATCATCCTGGGTCTCCACAGATGAGAGGATGTGAGCTCATGGGTATGGGTTGATTTGTGTCATGTGCATATGGAGTGATGGTTTTTATTACACTGTTATATATATATATTGGCTTCCGGTTTGGATTATATATATACGTGTGTGTATGTTTTGGACTTGAACTAACCATGCAGGAGATTCCCATCACTGAATTGTTTTTCCCCGAGGTAACTATTTTCCTACTGGGCATTGTATGCTCACCCCCCTACCTTCCTCCTCAGGTGGTGTCCAGTGCGATCTTGGTGATCAAGAAGAGTAAGAGGCCATCGGGATTGCAGTTCGCCTCTTGGTAATGCTAGAAGTGTGTTATCATAGTCTTTAGACTATTTGAATTTTTGTGTTAGCATTGAACCAAGATTACTGCTTTCTACTTTGTCTGTAAACTTATGCATGCCATTCTGGTATTGGACATCTGTGGTGAATGATGATGATGATGCGGAGTTTGGTTTCTTTTTAATTAATATCATGTTTTTAAGTAATTGTTCAATTTATGTTTGGTGGTGTATACGAACTGTGGGAGTGGTTCACGGGATAGAATTCCGAATATTTTATTTAAATGGACTGTTTTATAAAAACTAGAACTTTTGACACTTTTCAAATAAATTAAGGAATTTCCTACCTTTGTGGAATTCCCCTTCTGCCACTAGCCCGGGTTTTGGGTCGTGACAACATATACTTTGATGTTATTGTAATATATCACCACTAGTGAAAAAGAGCTAGCTTAGTAGTGTTTTCACGGACAGTATTTTTTGTGTCGAGAGAAAGATGATGGTAATTTTACTTCACCAACTATCTAGCACCAAAACATTTTCTACCCAAATTTTGGGAAAAAAAAAATTAAAGAGAAATGTTCCTGTACTTTTTAATATTTGGAGTACTAAATGTAATTATTATGTGAGGTATATATATATCAGGATTTTAGCTATTTTAAGTTTTGACTAGTATTTGGAAAAGGATGGTTAAGTGCGAATATCTTTTTTTCGCCATGATTTTAACTAACCTCGTGTTAAAGATACAATGTACCTAGCTAGACTGAGAGAGAGATGATCACTGTAATTACTAGCGACATTAAGCCTCGCTTCGTGCTTTCTACATTTAGAGAGTTGTACTTTCGCCGCTATAGTCATTAGTGAGTCGAAACAAAAATATTGTTTTTAATATTACATTTTCATAACTTTTTTTTAAAGGCATTTTTTTCGTGAATGATATAACTTTTTATGTGATTATTAATAATAAAGTGTGAGAATTATTTATCTTTTTTAACTATTCAAATCATTATCACCGTTAAATCACTATAGCTACTAAATGATAATTGCTAAAAAAGATTAATTATAAAGTTAAAAAAATACCTACTAGGACTCATATATATATATATATACGAGACACACTATTATTTCTAATTAGTTTTTCAGGGTAGCCTTACTCAATACACATTTGTTTATTTATAATCTGATTTCTATAAAAGGGGACCCTCCTGCATTTGTTTCTCCGAGTTTCCAAATCAAAATTAAGGTCTAAGAACTCTACCTCCTTTTGCAGAGTATATATATATATATATATACACGCACACACACACAGGCGTTATTTTTAATTTCCATAACAAAACATGGAAATTAAAAACAGAAATGTGTACCAAACTTGCAAAATGACGGTGATTATCCTGCTGATTCTCTCATTGAAACCTCTCAGAGCTTATAGGCCTCTAGAAGGAGAGAGTAAACCAGGTCCAGTAGATAGTGGTGGGAGTACTGGTACAAAAGTCCCATTTCAAAGGGGTCCGGTCCCACCGTCCATGCCTTCTACTTGCACTTACATAGGCTATCCCGTTGAACCTGGCCATGAAGGACGCCATTGTGAGATTCATGGCTGAACTTTTATATATATGATCTGTACGTCTGGTCTGGTGCCACTCGCAGCCTACTCTGCATTATATCTGTGTATTAATCCTAAATAATATGGTTTTTCCTGTTGTGTTGTGATTACGTATGTATATATTTATGGTTATATGTCTGCTAAATAAGGAACAATCATAATAAAGATTATTGGACAGGGAAGAAGCCAATGATCAGCCAGTCTTGATGGAGATCAGTAGTACTACGTACCATGTTGGGGCTTAGCTAGTTTCTCCCTAATTCGTTCCTAATTTATTTTTCCTTCAATAAAGTCCATATATCTATAGGTGCTTCCCTGGTGGCCATATATCTATATATGTTGAATATTATTGTGAGTTTCATGGGTGAACTTGCTTTCATATTCTTTATATATGGTGCAATTCGGCATGCAACTAGCTGATCTGCTAAGTGTCCTGACCTTTGTTACATTAGTGTTATTAGTATGTATATTGGATATGTGCATATGATCAAGCACTAGCAATAAGGAATAATTTATGCCTATGCGCGCAGTGTGTTAATTATTATATAATCCATGCAGTGTGTGTATAGAAAAAGTAATTAATGAACGTTAGAGCCGCTATATATAGTCATGAATTCAATACCAATATATATATATATATATATATATATATATATATATATATTCATGAATTTATGTACCGTGCGTAAACAAGTACTTTTCCTCTCTCTCTGCATAATATTCCACTTGTTTTCTTCCATCTTAATTTTAGTAATATTATTTCTCCATCCTCGCTCCTCGTATAATAGATTAAAAAAAAAAAAATTGTTTCCATTTCTTATGAAAAGAAGACTTCAGCCAAATTAATGCACATAATGTTGCACTATAGTAATTAATTTAAGTCCTCGCTATGTGTGCGCGCATTTATCAAGGGTCAAACTAGTTCTGGTCGTATTAATTACATTTATGACTTTAATATCATTCGTATGTATTAAAAAATAAAATTAGCTTGATCAAGAGTTTTGGGCTACATTTTAGCACATTTTTGTATAGAATATTATACCGTAAAAAGAGATCGTGAATGACGCCCTACTTAAGTGATTACTTCCCGGTTTCTCATATATACAAATATATATATGTAAGTCACGATACAACTAATTCTTTTAGTCATAAATTTTACCTTAACTAAAAATAAAATATTTTTGTAATGTCTCATACGAGTCTTACTTAATGTGTAGTTATAAGTAACACACATAGACACATTATACAGTGAGTATTTGTTGAGCATACACACATGTGCCTCGTAACATTAGTTATTTTTGTTTTCCATTTTGGGACGTTAATTTGTTTTTCCTTGTATATACTTCGGCATGAAACGCTTATCTAGGATATCATGCTTTCTACTTGTTGTAATAATACTGGACTGGTGGACTCATATGTCCCCTCTTTGTGTTTCCTTCTTTGTCCCTCTACTGGGAATTTAACATTTCATTTATATAAATGATGAGTTAACTGGTATTTATAATGAACACGTGACTACCGAATTTTTTTTTTCCCCCCTTTAGAAACAAATTAACTAGAAAACTTTACTCATGTTTAAACGATTGAACCATCCGACGTTGATTACACCCAAAATCTGCAACACACACATACCCACGAAACAAAAACTTCTTTGAGAATGATACATCCACAAAAAAATTCTTCACAAATACTACACCCACAACCTCATGAGCCGCCATAACAATCTCTATGGTACTTGCACAGAAGCTAGAATATGCACTTTCCAGCCTTATACATGATTATGATCGTCAGTATTATTATTATTAATTTTTGGGTGCTTATCCTTTCTCTTTTAGGCCACCACAGTCATATATATGATTTATTTTAGTTGTTAGTTAAAAAATATCTTTCTTGGAAAGATGGTAGCCTTTTACAACTTTATTTGGCTACTCTAGGTAGTAAATATATATATCGGACTTTAGCATGCCAAGATCCATTACAGTGACACGACTTCCTTTTTGGTACGAACGACCGTAGAAAATTAACGTTAATCATGACCCACTATTTCAGAATAAAGCGGCAATTAATGGTTTTAAGCGTGGTTATTTGTCAAACGACATGATTACATAGAGAATATTGATTAATTAGTTTCGTTTGGACGCGTGTCTACTTCTCAATTGTTAATCAGTTCAAAGTTTTATTTTCAGTCAAATCACGAAGCTACATTATATTTTATTTTGAAACATAGTTAGTTACAATTTGAGCAATCAAAATATATCCTGCTCTTTAGATAATATTAGCAATATATTGATCTATTATATATAGTAACCTCGATCGTAATATCAAGACGCCGCCTTCTATTTAAGTATTGAGAGATATCATAACGTAAAAGACATAATGCACGTTATATTACAGTACAATTAATTGGCCATTGTACATGTAATACACACGCTTTTTGTAGTTTTCATTAGTAATTAGGAGATTTATGAACAAGATTTGTGCAGGGTTTTTTTTTTTTTAATGTGTGTTTATATAAGATCATATTTAGAACTACGAAAAGGTCGGTCGGAAAATTTTCACTTAAGTTGAGTTCATATATATATATATATATATATATATATATATATATATATACCACTTGTACACATCATATCTCAGTTTTGCTAGTTTATGAGTTATAATAAACTCCTTACTAATNAGGAACTTTTTGAGTGGTTTGAGCAAATTAATTGCTTTAGTGATCATTTAATTATATATTTTAATTAAAGTATGCATGCCCATTTGTGGCGAGATGAAAAGCATGGAATTGAGTGGTTCTTTCACTTCTTGTGAAACTCTTTTGCAATAATTGAACATATAAAAACAACTGATAACAAAATAAATCTGTCTAATTTCCACATACGTGCAATATGAACTCATGCAGCAAATCTAGTCAGTGGAATGGCCTGGATAAGATTTTGGACCTCCTAGCGATCATGCATATACGACAAAGACTTGGTAAATGAAACTTTCGCAATTTATATTTGTAGACCGCCATAAAATAAAGTCTAAGACTTGTTACTTGATCCAGAGATTAAAAAAAAAAAAAAAGACTTGTTACTTGACCAAGAAAAGGAAAGATTCCTATTCCGTAAATATTTAAATCTACCCAGGAATTATGGAATTATTCTATGGAATATATGTTGCATTATAGTCTATATGACGAGACTAGAAAGTAAATAACTATTTATCAATGTTAACTACGAATCTTCAACAAGGCCGCAGATAATCGTCAATTTCTTAACGTCCCTTTCATTATAAATATTGGAATAAATAAATTCCTCAGTGCATGGTTTCAATACTTAAGCTTGTGGTTTTTGTGCAATCCCTTAAAAATTATAAGGGCAAATTGGTCTTTTGACCCTATATAAAAAAAATTAAATTATTGGATGAATTTGGACGGAATTGGGTCTAGGTCCATTTGGGCGAAAATATAAAAAAAGTTTGAAATTTTGGGTCAAATTGTAATTAGTCAATGGTGTTTTTGAGAAGATTTTCAGAAAATTGGGTTTAAGTACAAATAAGCAAAATAATGCTCAATTAACCAAAAATTGACACGTGGCACTACAGTTCGAAAATTACCCATAAATTCTTGCATTTTCTCTTTCCTTTTCGATTTAGTCCCTGAAGCAAAAACCCAAAACCCGAAATCTGGCGAAGCTTCGTTGAGCTACCTCCAGCCTCCGTTGCCTTGCGCCATTGACCAGCATCAACGTCTCCCTATCGGACGAAGTTTCCGCCGCTAGAACCAGCTGCATCGGACCCCGTGATCGCCAAAAAATGGCAAAAGACACCGCGGATTCGTTTGTTCACCGAAGCCAATTTCATGCACCGTTCGCCGCCAAACTGGTCACTGTGGACTCATCTTCTCATGGGCAAACTGGGGTAGGTACCTCGTGTCTCAATTTTGCTCTGTTTGATTTTAATTTCGTTGGACAATTTTATGCCTAAATAGTTACGGAATTGACTTTCTGATTGGACCTTTAAATTTTAAAACCAATATTATTATTGGAATCTACGTTGAAAATAGTGAAAAATGAGATATACATTAACTATGTTCTAAAACAGGCCCGAAAAACAAAATCGAACGACTTAGATTTGTCTTGATTTGCGTGCTGTAGGGCCCGCATCCAAATTTGATAAATTATATATCTAGCCTAGAGATTTTTAGATGCTCTGAATTCAGTGGTGAAGTCCGTTTCATAATTTAAAACTCTGTTTGAAAATCAAGTTTTCAAACCAAGGAATCAAAGATTCTAAAACGACATCTGCTCTTCCAAACGACAGCCAAATGATGCCAAACTTTCTCCATAGCCTTGTAATGCTAGATGGACGCTCGATTGAGATAGAAATTCAATTATTTGATCTTCAAATTAGTTTAATTTTGATTTTCACATATTTTTGATAAATATGGAATTTCGTGAAATGATTTATAAAAATTATGTTTATATCTGTTTTGACCTTATTTGAGATATAAACTGTTTAGGAGACATGCCACCTTAATTGGCATGTCATATATATATTGTTTGAAACTATTTTCTGCAAGAAGTTGGATTTTCGGGTTTTGATCAAATATGGCTGTTATAATGCCAAAATTATTAGAAAATCCAATACGATTTGAGGACTAAATATTGTTTGATTAAAGAACACTGCATGGATTATTTTGAGATTTTGTGGAAATGGTGTATATTCTTATTCCGTTATTCATATATCATTTGCATACATTCACATATTTACGATCCCCTATATTGAGTGATTGAACTTACGATGTCCCACATCTGGTGATTGGACTTACGATGTCTCATATCGGGTGATCGGACTTACAGCGCCTCTTTAGGTAGCTTGGACTTACGAGTGATCTACTAGGACATCATGATTACATATATGGTTATATGTTGGCTTGAATAGATATGTAATAGTTTTTATGGATGTTTTAAAATAATTTGGAATGTTTGAACTATTGGATATGATTTTCACTTGGGTTTTGTGAACTGTTTAAATGGAATACTAACCATACATGACCTTTAACATGAGTATATTTCTTATATATATAAAAATTTGTAATCGATTCTCTACTGGGCATTAGTTCACCCCCTTTTTTCCCTTCAGGTGGCACTTAGTGTGATTTAGACTATAAGAACTAGATCGAGATATTTGTAGAATAACTAGTTTATTTATATTTTGATAAATTCCTATGAGACTTATGAAATATTTAGATTTGAGTAGGAATTTAGAATTTTATTAAACTTGATATACTAGAGTATGAGATTTGGATACGGTTTGTATTACTTATGTCTGTATTTGAGTGTGAGATGATTTGTGATACATGACTATTAAACAATTGTTTTAATTACGGTCTATATTCAATAAGTGACGCATAATTGTGGGGTTTTATTTTCAAATAAAAATTTTGTAAAGACCAGTTTTGAAAGGTTAGAGTCTCCGGGGCAAATTTTTGAATTAATTGAGTCAATTTAAAAAAAAAATCCAGTATTTCTATTTTATGAAATACTCATTCTGTCACTGACTCCGACATTGGATTATGACAGTTTCTTTCTTTCCTTTTTTTTCCCCCTCTTTTTAATGCACATAACCGCAGCCACTGAATTCTTATGAATACGTGTATAGGTTAATATTTCTGAATTAGCTAGCCACCGATCGAAAAGATACTATATTTCCAGTTTGAGGAAGTATACCATATGATAAAATTAAAATTGCTCCAACAAACTTTACAAGTTGGTCCGTATAAGATAAAAAAGAAAGTTTTAAATTAAATTAAGACTTGCTAAGCCATACAAATGAAATTTAAATTAAATTTAAATGGACTAAACTCGAAGGCCGCGCGCGGGCCCCAAAGTTAGATACACTAATGATCAAGCTAGGGTATCTTATATATATGTGTTGATGAAAGTTGATAAAGATATATATGATATCCATTTCTGCATTGCATGCCTCTATGCTAGGTAAGACTTCAAAACCAATTAGTGGATATACGCTTTAAAACATCTTTTTGGATTCCCTTTTATTCAATCGTCCATTTGCAGAGTACTTTCCTCGAGATATCAAATAATTTGACTATCACTACAAAAGTGCCGGAAGTGGCGTCCGATAATGCCATGCACACAATTAATTAAAACATATTTTTGATGTACTGTGTTCAATTTGGAAATTTTATTTA
The DNA here is from genome assembly GCA_002914805.1 of Parasponia andersonii. Lineage (NCBI taxonomy): Eukaryota > Viridiplantae > Streptophyta > Magnoliopsida > Rosales > Cannabaceae > Trema > Trema andersonii. Next base: position 833,839 of record JXTB01000133.1, read on the forward strand.
GTAATTTTTAGTCGCATTATAATTCGGTAGGTTTTGTACTCTCTTCGAATGGATGCTTTACGTATAAGTCCAAGGCGCGTTTGTCTCTCTAACACAAAGTGGATAAACAATCTGTTAGTTATTTATATAATTTTAATGAAACAAGACAAATTAGGGAAACGAATCCTTGAAAATACTTTTTAGTTTTTTTTTTTTTAAACTTACTTTTTAGAGATTTGTTTAAAAAATGAGAATTTTTTAAAAAATAGGATTAATATCGCTCATCTCCAACCTTTCCCTCTTGTATGATTAAGTTCTTTTTCTCTTTTTCGTAGCTTTTGAGTGCTATACCTTACAATTTTGATTAATTATGTCATTTAAATCATTTTTTTGTCAATTTTGCCGTCAAATGTACATGTGCTCCTCATGTGAGCATTTTTTAAGAGACTTTGGAGAATTTTAATTGCTAAAAGAAATCCCTAGCTAGTTTTTTTTTTTCTTTTTCATTGTTTTCTTTTTTTTTTTTTAAAAAAACGTTCATATTTAAAAGGAAATATAAGATAGAAAAAGTAAATAGCAAATAATTAAAATTATTTTTTAAAGAAAAAATAATTATATCTTAAAAAATATTTTTTTGAGATATTTTTTCATTATATGCTATTTATAATGATTTTCTATTAAAAAAAGAAAGAGAAAAAATAAATTTTTTAACAGAAAAAAAATATTTTCTTCAAATAAAAAAATATTTTTTTCAAAGAAAAAAATTATTTTAACTATAAATAGCAAATAATGAAAATATATCTCAAAAAAAATTCCCTAAAGCTCCTCAAAAAACGATCGCACGAGGGGTACATGCATATTTAACGGCAAAATTGACAAAAAATTATATAAAAGACTTAAGTGATTCAAAATTGTAAGGTTGAAGACTCAAAAACTACCCACAAAAAAAAAAGAAAAGGAACTTAATCAATACACGAGGAATGGTTGATATTAACCCTAAAAAATATATAGCACATTTTTAATAGTCCGATAAGCATGTTGAGCATGGTCTAGTTATAACCTAGATATATAATATTTTGCAATGAGATTTAAAAAGTATACCATTCTCTAAAAATGCTCTTCTGAAAAATAAAGTTATTTTGCAAAAAGGCCCAATTATAATGGTAGAGCAGCATATATCAGATACAAGGTATACCTATCAATTACATTACAAGTATTTTCCTAGCTATAATTAAGAAACTGTTGAGGAAGTTGTTAAAAAGACGTGTTGCCGTACATACATATTATTTAGTGGAGAACAGTGTAAGAAAATCTGATTATAATTTGCAACAACTTTATTAGTATTTGAATGATAAAATTAATGACGCGGCCGCTCATTATAGAAATTTATCTTAATTTCCTTCGTTTTTTAAGAATAAGATTTAAGAAATTAAGTATCTATACATAATACCATAGCGTCTCTTTTTTCTCTTTTCCCTTTTTCTTTTGATAAATAAGTATTATAGCTAGCATTAGCATATATGATATAACATATACGTAACGGAATTGATCAAGCTAATTTACTAAAAATCCTTTTTTCCGTCATAACTCACTAGAGACGGCAATGATATCATGTATGTCCATATATATATATATGCACGATATTATTTAGCGTGACTAAATAGTTCATAAAATAGACCATATATATATATATATATATATATATATATATATGCACGATATTATTTAGCGTGACTAAATAGTTCATAAAATAGACCATTTAGAAAGTAATGTTTTCTAGTTAAAGATATTTTTAGACTTACTATAAGTCATAACTTGTCAGATCAATAGAAAGAATTTCTAAAAATAGGTCCGTCACTTTCCAAATTCGTGTTTATAGTTTCCATAATTTTTATACATAATGAAAAGTACTATATATTACTTCTACATATACGTAATTACGTATAACGAGAAGGCTAGATACAAATATACAATGCACTTTCTTTAGCGCGTATGTATCATGTTTTTATTTTTTTAGTTTCATTCTCTAGTATTTATTTATTTGCTAAAAACTGTTGTAGAGTTACATAAGGATTTTTTGTTTGGGTGCCGACATTCATATGAAGTCCCTACTGTGCAGGGTGGGGTGAAATCGCCTGGATTTTTCTCAGAAAATGAGTAGTGGGGATCACCAAGCCGGCCGAATAGTAGAAAGCGTATTGTGAAATTTTGATTACTTGTTGCATATTCGAATCAATTAATTTATTCATTTATATTTTTTCCGCTAATATGAGCGGCAAACGTATTTTTGTGCGAATAAAAACTCTAATCTAATTTCCTCAAGTAGTTGACTTCTTAAGAGAATGAACATTTATTCAACATTATATATGGCAGGTGAAATATAATTAGTATTTACTAGCTATCTGTTATTACTTGTCACAATGAATTTAGTTTAACGAAAAAGGAAAGAAAAAAACAGAAAGAAAAAGAAAAGTTGTTCTTCACCTCTATTCAGAAACAAAATAAGAAATACAAAAGGGCGGAGCCGACATATGGCCGCTGTCATCAACATGGAATGGAAAAATATGGCTCAGGAAAACTAGTTTGAAATTTTTGAGAAAGTCAGATGATTAAACACTCGCACTAGTGCCTTTGACAAGGAATTAATTAATTGCAATGAAAATTAATTAGGCCAATATGTAATGTAAAAACATATTACGAAAAATAGAACTATGTAATGCCAAAACCTATTACGAAACTAGGTCACTATATGTGAATTTCCGGATGACTTAATGCAAATATACTAGCTAGCTAGGGTCCTTCCTTGAAGTGATGCCACTATTTCAGCCCACTTTCTTAATTCATTGCCATTAGTATTATTTATTCCCTACTATAAATATAACGTTATACCCTTGATTGGTCTGTCACATAGTCACAAAAACAAGTACTTAAAACAAAAATTCTTTCCATCTTATTTGAACGATATTCGATGTATATGCGAAGGAAGAGCTTGATCTTCATCGTCAACTTTGCCAAAGCTATTGTGGTTTTGTTGATGATTTTCTCAGCTTCCAAACAGAGTCATAGTATTCAAGTTGCGGCAGCGGGCAGGCCGTGGCACCATGAACAGTACCACGTGAAGATTAAGAAGCAGATGAGGTTTGATCTCAAAACCAGAGATTATTCGACGAAAACTGCGTCGCAAGGGCCACCCACTCCCAACCAAAGGGGCAACAGTCCCTGTACCGGGATCACCTGCGGGCACCACGACTAAAGTAGGCTCATGATGTCTGATGGATCTGTCGATGGTGCTGCATGCTAGATAGCTAGTCTAGGGTTTCTCCTTGATTTAATCTATAGCATTACTAACGTTGCTTATATTATTTGCCTCTCCACTAATATATATAGTGTTACCGAATTCCTATTTGCCTCGGCTAGTATAGAGATTTGTCTTTGTGTTATCATAGGGATTTATTTGATTTGTATTTTCCTTTTCGTTTATGGCTTATTGTTATTTTCCTGTAAATACTGTACACAGTGTAAATACAAAGATAATATCTATACAACTATTGTTTTTCATGCACATGTCACCCATATATTATATATCTATATTGTATCTATATATATAATACATATAATACATATATAGGGACCAATTCTCATAAATATTTTTGTTTTGACCTATTGGTGAGTATAGTTATTTTACAGTTTGATCTAATGGCGATCATTTGCATAGGTTATTTGCAGGGAAAAAAAAAAATCATTGATTGCATTTTGTACAATATGGAAGATGAAGACAGTTTTCTCACACTCACAATATCGGTACATTTTAACTTATTTATATATATATATATATATATATATATATTTATATATATATAACGAATAGTGACTATAATCAGGATTTGTATTTCTAGCGATAGGAAAATTATTTTAGTGAATCGATAATATGGTGGGTTTCAAGTTTTGATAAGATTTAAATGACCACTAAAAAAAAAGAAGAAGAAGATTCAAATGATAATACTTATTTTTGTAACAAATCTCTAACGGTAAATGTAATTTTTTTAGGTAAGAAAAATACGTGACGAAATTTTGTCATCGAAATTGTACTATATACATATTATTTGTTCTATTGGTGAAGGCAGCATACTAGTCGTAAAGTATTTTTTATGTAGATATCTAATAATTATTTCGCGTGTTATAGATATTTATGATGGATATATATTAACGAGGCTGGTAATTGGTAAAAATGTGTATCGATCCCTATGTTTTCATAATCTTATCCGAAAACAAGCGGAACGAAATTAAGTAGTGGTCACTACTTTGAACATGACCGGAATTTTCCATGCACTTATACATACTCTTAGCTACTAGCTCTATGTAATTCTTGATAGCGAGTAGCTAGAGTCTAGACATACATACGTGGAAAATTTCTAAATCTGAAAATTATTGGAAATAATCGTTGATCTAATTTTAATTGTTGCTGTAAGGAGAAAAGTCCATAAGAACCTTGGGCCTTAGACCTGGGCCTGTTAGCCAATTCATTTTGATTTGGATCAGGCAGGCTCAGCCATCGGTGTCAAAAATCTTTTCCTTTCGCTTATATTTTATATTTATTTATTTTAGCAGTGGTCCAAACAGAAGAGTCACGTCTCAGAATTAATACTAGTAATAATAAAGTATGGCCTGGAAGCAACCCTTGACTTTCAGATCTAAATCTAAAATGGAATCCAAATATCTTCTCGGGCGAGTTTTGTGTTTTAGCTCAGTGAAATTGGAGGAATCTGTGTTTGAAGCTTAAGTTTCAATCAAAGATCCATACTGGGGTTTTCGGGTAATCAACAAGTTTGTACCTCTTTTTTTTTTTTTTAATTATTTTTCTGCGTTTTGGAGTATTTTAAACCATTTTTTGTGACTCTAAAACCTTGTTGAGCTTTAGGGAAGAACTGGGTATTATAGTATGTAGATTTTTCTTCATGTTCTGATAATTGGGTAGCCTTAAATTTTTGGACTTTGTCGAGTTTGAGAGTATTTTTATGGATTAGTGGATATTTGTGCCGTAGAAGGAGCTGATTATCAAAGATTTAAGTCTCTAGGTTAAACGGGTAGATTTGGGTTTCTGAGGTTTCTTCAATTGTCGGGATTTTAAGTTTGAGTATTTCAGATATCTGTGAGAAAGTTGTGGAAGGAGAGAGAGATGGGTGAAAAATTTTGGGCTAATGTAGAAGACAAGGTCATGGTGGAATCAGTAGTGGGTACTGAAGCATGCCAGTTCTTGATCTCATTAGCTTCTGATAACGTGTTGTCTGGGTTTGTTACGCCGGCTGCAGATTTGGGTGTGCAGCAGGGGTTGTGCCAACTGGTTGAAGGCTCCAATTGGAACTACGCCATCTTTTGGCGAGTTGTGAGCTCGAAGTCCGGTGGGTCAGCCTTGATTTGGGGTGATGGACACTGTAGGAATCCGAAGGGTGGTGGAGCTGGAGATAAGATAACTAGTGAGGATGGTAACTTTGAGGGGGATGAGAAGAAAGAGCAGGTGAAGAAGCGGGTGCTTGAAAAGCTGAATGCTTGTTTTGGTGGCTCAGATGAGGATAATTATGCGAGTAAACTAGATGGGGTTTCAGATTTGGAGATGTTTTACCTCACTTCCATGTATTATAAGTTTCAACTCGATTCAAATTCTGGTCCTGGGGAGTCATACAAGTCGGGTAAAGCAATTTGGGCATTTGATGCATCTAATTGCTCACACCATTACCAATCGAGATCATTTTTAGCAAGAGTAGCTGGATTTCAAACCGTGGTGTTTGTACCTGTGACTTCCGGAGTTGTGGAGCTTGGTACTTTCAAATCCACACCAGAAGAACAAAGTGCTGTGGATATGGTCAAAAATATTTTTGGGGTTGGGAGTTCTAGTTCCTCACAGTCGACTACAAAGGCATTTCCAAAGATCTTTGGACATGAACTAAGTCTAGGGAGTACAAAGTCACAATCTGTCAACATTAACTTTTCTCCCAAGGTAGAAGATGATTCGGCTTTTCCTTCAAAATCTTTTGACTTGCAAGCAATAGGTTCTTCTAATGGTCGAAGTGAGTCGAGTGAAATAAAACTCTTTCCACAACTGAACCAAATGAATGTTGGCGGTTTCAATGCCCAGACAAGAGTTTCTGGCATGGAGCTGCCTAAGGATGATGCATTGCCTCAGCTTGATGAGCGGAAGCCAAGAAAGAGAGGAAGAAAGCCAGCAAATGGAAGGGAAGAGCCTTTAAATCACGTGGAAGCAGAAAGGCAGAGGCGGGAGAAGCTTAACCAGCGTTTCTATGCACTAAGAGCTGTTGTTCCTAATATCTCAAAGATGGACAAAGCTTCTCTTCTTGGTGACGCCATTACTTATATTACAGACCTCCAGACAAAGATCAGGGTCATGGAAACTGAAAAGCAGATGGTAACCAATAAGCAACAATTCTCAGTACCAGAGATTGATTTTCAATCAAGGCAAGAGGATGCAGTGGTGAGGATGAGCTGCCCATTGGATGCGCACCCTGTTTCTAGCGTTATCAAAATGTTGAGGGAACATCAAATTGTAGCTCAAGAGTCCGATGTTTCCACAGACGAAAACGACCGAATTGTTCATACGCTCTCCATTCAAACTCAGGGTGCTGATGCTGAGCAGCTGAAGGAGAAACTGCTGGCTGCACTTTCAAACTGATCCGACTGTAGATGTGTATTTATTTTAGGCATCCGTCGACTAACCAATGAACCTCTTTTAGCTAACATTAACTCTTTGTACTGTAATATCCTTTAGAGTGGAACTTATGTCGTAAAATTCTCAGAGATGTTATTCGCTTTGTGATTTTGGTTATGTGCACTTTGGCTTATGCATTTTGGGGAACAGAAGCTGTGTTAATAAAGGATGAATTTGAAGGTTACCTCACATGAAGCCTACAACATAGCTGCCATCAGAAAATCTATTTCCAGAGTGGCGGGCAATCTACACTTTTTCCCCTTCTCCTTTGTTCCCCCAATGATGTTTTTCCATGTTATGTGTATTACGTGTTACAAAATGGCCGCATTCATTTTGTCGACGATTTAATTCTATTATCTACTAATAAAATGTTAATGTGTTAGTGTAAAGATTGGTCAACATCATTTATAATGTGAGCTCTCTATGTATGTGTGCATGTGAAGCGAGAATATATACAAGGGTCCACCTATATTGTTACTCTGTTTCATCAGTTTTATCCCCTGTTCTAATCAATGTATATATATGTGTGTATATGTATTTATATCATATTGCTCAAATACATTAAATTCTGAAAGCCAAATATGAAAGCAAGTTACTTAAGCTCATGCTCAGAATTTTCCAACTTGAGTTGCAAATCCTAGTTGTCCAGATTAACATCGTTTATTTTTTTGTTCCGTCTGTTTTCTCATTGAAACTCTGAAAAACCTTGGTCAACAAGATGTTTTTGAAAGGACTAAAATCGCAAAGTAAGCGTTGGCTAAATCAGGTTCTACACTGCGTTTTGGACTCAAGTGAAGACAAAGAAGAAGTCATAACCATGAAATGAAATAGATAGCGCTTCGAAGAAAAAAAAAAATGTCCTTGAATATTGAGCAATGAAGAAATTATGATTTTGTATAGTTCCTTGACTATTGACTCTCAAATTCAATATATATTCAATAGAGAATTTTTTGACCTCAGCGCTGACATTATAAACAACAAAATAAAGCAAAAAGAAAATATTCACGGGGCCCGGTCGTAATCAACCAAATCATACGCCTAGGTTCTTAAAATATCATATATTATATATGCTTGTAAAATTCAAATATTTAGACCCCCCATAAAAATATAATTACAAAAATTTATGCTCTATCTAATGTAAACATAAAACCTCAAGTCCCCCGCAATACAAGACTGTTGGGGATCCAACTTACCGTGTTTTGATTCGTTCTATTCCAATTAACCTGGTTTTGGTTCAACCTTCAAACCATATAACCAAGTCAAAAATATATCACATGAAATATTTTTCAGTTTAAGCCATCCCTCCCCTTAAGAACAATACCGGTCAAACCGGGCTCATAAAGACTCTTGATCATGAGTCATATCACACAGAACTAGACCTATATATAAAAGGGTCACTTATGTTTCCCTATAATAACCACACCAATATTAACCATCAATCTCAAGCAGAGCCTACTGTCATTTCACATTATTACTCACTTGTGTTCTGGTCCAATATAAAAGAATACATAGTTCATAAAACTTTGTTTTAAACAGAAGAAAGAAAAGAGAAAACAAAGATGGGTTTTTCTCAGAGGAGAATTCTATTGACAGCTCTATTCGTTTTAAGCATTTTGTTTGCTTTGGCAACACTTGGAGAAATGAGGCCATTAGAAGGAGAGCCTTGGTTGAAGCTTCTTATTGATCAGGTACTCCCTAGGGGAGGTAACAGTACTCCTAGTCCAAATCCATGTACTAACATTCCTGGTCAGGGATCGGGTACGTGCAATTAATGAAAAATGTTGGAGAGAAGACTATACATGTATATACATTATATACATAACGACTACCTGACTTCACTGTGGCTGCTGCTAATATACAAGAAGAGCTCTTAATTAGCTGATTCGGAATATACGTATATAGGCAATTTTTATTTATTTATTTAATTTTATTTTCTCTTTTACTATGGGAACAACCATGCATGTGTAAAAACAGTTTGGTTAAGAACCCGTGTAGTTAATTTGTTGTACCTATTTGCTAAAAATAAGTTCATCGATGAATGATTCAAACTCCATATATTGTTTATAATATATTTGTTTCATTAATTAAAATGTGTATATAATATTACTATTAGATGGTATTTTGGAGGGGACATGTTTCATTCTAGCTCTAGCTTGCTTTTTGTTTCCATGATAATAATAGTCTTGCTAGTTTCCTTTTTATCAATTCCTTCGTAAGTTATTCTTGATCTCTTATCATTCCTTTTTTTTTTTTTTTTTCATTTTTACATGAAAAGTGATATATTAACATGATGTTTAGATTTAAGGCAGAATCAAGTCAGCATACATTTCATGAGTTGCCGCCTAATATAATATATTTTGTTAACACAATCAATAATTAAAAATTATAAGGTAACAAGTTCAGGCATCACTCAATTCGATTCACTTCTAATATCGAGATTTTAAGTTCAAATCCTCAATCCCAATTTTTTTTTTATGTCCTAGCAATAAAAAAAAAAAAGCAGTACGATTTTTCACTTATAAATTTGCTTATACAAAAGTCAGCAAATTAATTAAGTGTGATCTAACGTAATTTAGAAATGAAAGTTTAGTATCAGGTAAGTTAAATAATTTGTAGAAAAATATAATATAGACGGCCAAATTGAATTAATAAGCTTGGAATGTCGACTTGTCATATAGTTCATATAACTCTAGAATAAGTCCAAGTCAAGATCATATCACTACAGAAAGTGTTGAAGACGAATAGATTTGGTGGGTACGAACCACTTACGTCTTGTTCTGTCAAATCTAAAGCACAACTTTGGATTGCTCCTGTGTATACGTCTAATTAATTAATCTCAATAAAAAAATACATTTTTTTGTATCATTTTTAAAATACATAATGTTTTAAAAAATATATTGTTTTAATTGTAATCACAATTCGCACCATTCTTTACGTCGACATTTTTTTGTCTATAGAATAAGATCTTCTATATTTAAAAGAGGCGGAAATTTGCGTCAAGAAAGAGCAACTACATGAAATGAAGTAGTTAAGAAAATTCATGCTGGCTTTTATGAATCTATGATTACAAAATAAAATGTAATGTAATTCTCTATTTTCATGTAGACAACAGAATTGTTTGGTAACATTTATATTTCTTATTTTTATTGCTGAAATGGAAATTAAGGTTGGAGATGTCCATATTAAGAATATGTAGTTTGAATCTTTCATGAGATCTCCATCATCTTTTTTACTTTAAAAAAACGAAATTGACAACTCAAATTTGCACCCCTCAAAAAAAAAAAAAAAGAAAAAATCCACGGACGTTGCCCAGTAAATCCTCATTCAAGATTACTCCAGTTGAAACAATCGTCATAGGCAAAAAATGGAAATCAAACACCCAAATATCAATAGATAGATTCGATAATAGTTAAGGATTAATACTAGTTGGGATATCTAATATTATCAAATAATTAATATATCAATTCAAAATGAAATTAGGATCAGATTAAGTGATCGTCAGATTAAAATCACAATACCTATCAAGGACAAGACGCAAGAGAGTTGCTTCTTCCTTTTCCTTTTTCAAAAAAAAAAAAAAAAACCATATAGTTTTTAATATGTCGTGAAAGGAATGAGATGAAATTTTTCTGGAAAAACATATCGTTTGTTTAGAACAAACAACACGTGTCTTTCTTTTCTAAATTACCAATTAGTGGCGTTTTAACTAAATAAAGGTGCGCATGTCGTTGTTATTATAATCGACGTAATTTCCTTTTACGTAATGTCGCTCTTCTCAAAAAGCACATGTATGCAGTGTACAGTAATGAAAGATATGTCGCTTAAGTAACATTCAAATTTTTCAAAAGCCACAGATTTTATATATTGAACGACGTGTAATTCTTTTTAACAACTTGTCGTTCGGTATTGAAAATGATACACGTCGCTCCTTTTTTTTTTTTTTTTTTTTTCTGTCGTAATACAGTTACAGAGCTTTTGTGATGTTGTTTAAGGGTTTGACGTCCATGTGTGCAATACCAACTATTGGTAATTAACAGTATTAGTAGATAAATAATCGATAGTAAATAGCAACAAGTAACCTGTAACAATATTTCCCATATATATATATATATATATATATATATATATATGACACTAATCCAGTTATTTTTTTTTTTACTTATGCATAAGTATCAATTTGACTAATGAAAATTTAGCACGCATATTTTTTTATTGTAAAAAGTAAAAAAGAGAATATTAATGATGCACGTCTTTTCATGTACTTCATTATAAAAATTGGAACAATACTAGAATGTAAACCAACAGCTAAAAAAAAAGACCGACTAATAAATGAAAAAAAAAATACCTATTAGATTAACAACCACATATATATATATATATATATATATATATATCCATATATATATATATGCACGATATTATTTAGCGTNATATATATATATATATAGCAATAATAATATTTTTAGGCGAATTTTTTCCGCGAACTTTCGATCGTGTCATTCCTTTCATTTACGACAGATTAAATCTCTATGTCGTTCTTTATACAACTCACTTGTATAGCTAACTTATTTCATGTTAGACTTCCTTGCCGTTTCATCATAAAGTCAAAAACATATGTCTTTGGCTCAACATTCTGCTTTTCCCTTTGCTTTAATGACATTTCAAAGTTTTCCCATCACGATACTAATATTCACGTCTGTATCCTTTCAAATATATATATATATACAGATGGCACCAATCCAGTAAGTATTTTTTTTTTTTTAACCTATGTATAGGTATCAATTTTGCCAATAAAAATTTAGCATGCATTTTTATCTATTATAAAAAGTAAGAAAGAGAAAGAACATTAATAATGCACGTCTTTTTATGCACTTTATTATAGCCATTGGATCACCATCTAATGGTGATCTAACAGCTAAAAAAAAATACCTACCCATAAGTAAAGAAAAAAAAATACCTATTGGATTGGCAACCATATATATATATAGGGCACCAATCCAGTAGGTATTTTTTTTTTTTACCTATGCATAGGTATCAATTTGGCCAATGAAAATTTAGCATGTACATTTTTTTATTGTAAAAAGTAATAGAGAGAAAGAGCATTAATGATGCACGTCTTTTTATGCACTTCATTATAATCATTGGATCGTCATTAGATGGTGACTAAAAAAAAATATCTACCCATAGATAAAAGAAAAAATACCTATTGAATTTACAACCTCTATATATATATATATATATATATATATATATATTTACGTGTGGGTGAGCTTTTAACGAGTATTATTGTTCTTGTTCAACAGATGGGTAAAACTGACCAAATTGAATATGACCTATAATTACAAGTAATTTCACCAATTTTCATTTCATTAATTGATGTCTCATTCAAATATATTCTTTTTTTTTTTCTATTTCTTTCCTTTTTTTTATTTGAAGTCTAATTTTTAAATTGTATTTAATTAGAACGTATTATGCCTATTGTAAATAAGTAAAACCCTTAAAATGGTTATTAGTTCTTACTAATAGGAATAAGTAATTTTTTTTTACTTATCTATATTAACCAAAAACAAATAAGTAATAGGCTGATAGTAATCATTATAAATACTCTTTCAAAAAAATCATTAAAGAAAATCTATGAATAGGTTAAATTAATAATCATAATCATGTATTTGGGTTTCACAATTTAATATTAATTTCTTCGCTAGAACTGGACTAATATTCCCCTTGAAATATTTGTTCACATGGAAACAAAAAAAAAAAGATGAAGAAATTCTATAATTGATTAATCATGAATATATGTATATAAGTGTGTGTCATATATATTGAGATCGGAAAAGTGGAAAATATTTTCGACCGTTTTATCTTGATCTAGTTAAGTAGCAGTGTTGACACCTTGATATAGAATAGAATAATATTGAAAGGAAAAAAAAAAGGAACAAAAAACTATTATTCAAACTTTGAAGTAGAATCAAATTAAACGTATTTAATTAAAAGATTTTTTGATAAATTTAAACAAGAATCAATTTTGTTTGAAAAAAAATACTGTTTTTTATTAATGTTTTTTTACCAATTATGAAATGATTTTCTTTTTTGAATTTTAGGTTTTTCTTTTCATTTTAGAAAACGCAACTTCCACAAAAACAAAAAAGAGGATGCGGATAATTATTCCAAATATATTATGCATGTGAAAATAAAAAAACATGAAATAGAAAAAAAAAAAAACAGAGAAATAACATATTAAGGTAGGAAAAGTATTTTAAAAAAGAAATAAAAATATATTTGATATAAATCGTAATAGCAATGATGATATAAGGAAAGAAAAGTGGGAAGCAATGGGATAAGAATGAAAAGAAAAATAGAAGGAAAATAAAAGAAAAAATTGGCTAACTCATCTGGTCACATATAGGTTGCGTATTTTTAAAATTTCAAACAACTTTCTATATTTATATAAGTTTTATTTATATTAAATTTTTTAATAAAATAGCTAATATTACTATAGCCATCGGATGAAAACTCAATAAAATACTTATCTATTGAGTAAAAATAAAATCTTAATTGAAACCTTTTATATATATATATATATATAAATATTCCATCCATAAATTACTTAACTTGTCTAGCAAAATGTAATTACTAAAAAGAGGAAACAAAAAAAAGCTAAAAAGTTATCCGTCCAATTATTAAAAAATTGTAATGAATACATTGAAGAGAAATCGGTTCCAAAAGTGTTGCACAATCCATTGGCTATTTTTGTCACGATTCAAACCTCGGTTTAGTGGCAGAAAAGTAATTTCATAAGTAGAAATTCAAAAGTTATTTTAGAAAAATTCATAAAAGTAATTTTAAAAGAAAAATTTTCACAGTTTTGTGATCACTATTAGACTTCAATCGTTAATGAAATTTATTAAAACAAACTATGCATCATTATCAGTAGTCTCACAATCCAACACACTAGTTATATAGATAGAGTCCGTGAAACATGCTCATTAATATTTAATAAAAGCCAAGATAAATAACAACGTTATTTATATAGTTACTAATTTTTTACACGGTAACCAACTCCTCAATCCTCTACTCTCGAGTTTCCAAAGTCACGCTGAGTACTGCTTGAAAGAGAAAAAGTAAGGGATGAGTATTCACATACTCAGTAGGAATTCGATTACCTTTTAGATTTATGCAATTTCTCAAATCTCCATAGTTAGTTTCTTTAAATCTATGTATAAATCAAATTTATAAATCCATTGGTATCCAGAATAATCATATATTCAAAACTAAAATTAAAACCACATCATTGTACATATCATACATCAACAATGATATAAGTGAGCTCTAATCCTCCCATCACGGCCCTATAATACCTCTATAGTAGGGGTATCCAACATCTTGATACTGTCCGTAGGCGTATCAGATAAAAATCTGCACAGGGGCCTAGGTCTCTCATCTAGCGCTGCAGTAACTCATCAGTGACCTAAAAATATCTTGATGCTATAATGAAACTCAAGTGTGTGATCCTACGGTATTTATAACATGTAATAGTTCACAACTATCATGCATCCAATAATCAAATCATGCTTTAAAAATCCAACTTAGCATTATTCTGGAATTTATTGTAACATGGATAGTACATCGTTGTTTTATCCCAAAACTAATATGTAAAAATGTATTTAATAATTTACGCAATCCAATCCCAATATAACCTAACAATTAACAATATTTTCTTTAATTATCGTAAAATCAAAATTTTTCATAGATAAATTTTAATGCAAATAAAATCCAAAACATATATAAAAATTAGGCAATCGAATCCATACCTTGATATGGTAGTAATACCAGGTCAAAGATACTCGAAAAATCCCCAGTTAGTCACTTAGGTGCTTAAACGACAATTTCTGGTTCCTAGTAAGTATACTTAAAAAAGTGACTTTTCCACTGAACCTTCAAATACAGAAATGGAGATCACTATTGAATTCAGAGCACCTAAAAATGCTAGATCAGATATATACTTTGTCAAAAACGGCTCCCGGTGCAAGACCGGCTCGTGGCACGCAGAACGGTGAAATTTGCGCCATGAAATTTCAATTTTCGTTCCACAACGAAACATAGTGATATTTTATATCAAAATTCATGTGTTGACCTCACTGAGTCTAAATTCGAAATCAGACCTCAGTTTCGAGGTCCCTAGCATTAATTCAGCCCAAAAATCCGAGATTTACATAAATATCACATTTTGAAAATAATTAGAAAAATGTCATTTTTTCTAATTACTATTTACCGCACTTACCGTTACCTTTTTTTTTTTATCAACTGTAATTATTCATAATTTTTAACTCTCTTTCACCTCATATATTTATCTTGGGTAAATAAATCATTTAGTTAAAATAATTATATGAATATCACTTTTTACATAATTAGTAAAAACGGTAAAAATGGTAAAAACTTACTGGAGATGAATTTTAATATGAAACCACTTAGAGTTGATCGGCCACGGCGAGATGGAGCTTTACTTGACGGAGGTATCGAAAACGAAAGTCGGACGGCACTCCGGTGGCCAGAAAACCTCGCCGGAGGTAAAATCTTTGTAGGATCGCTACGACTTCGTCTGACGTCGAAACAAGGCGGGCGATGATGCGGCAGCAGATCTGACATTTTCTCTCTTCCTTAAGCTCCTATTTGCTGGAAATTTGAACTTTTGAGAGGTTTTTTAAAAAAACCTGTGCACTGTTGCAAAATATTATAATAAACTAGATATTTTATTATTTTAATAAAAAATTCAATATTTACAACTTTGTCATTACTCTCAAAATATCCAATTTGCTCTTATGACTTAACAGATTTTACAATTTTGTCAAAAGTTTTAAAAGGTAAATATTTCTCTAAAAGTACTTTTCCATAAAAACTATTTTGCAGAGGGGTAATATTAGGTATCTTAATTAATTTACCAAAAATTTTATAACAACACAAATAGCAAATGAATTATCATTATTTAATTTATGTATTGAAACTTACTACAAATAAATATAATATTATTCACTAATTAAATAATAACAACTCACTTGCCACATATATGGATGTTAAAAATTTGATAAACTATTTGACATATTAACATTATCCTTTGCATAGATACCGTAGATATATATATATACCATAATCTCATACTTTCTTTTGAAAAAAAAAAGAAAAAAAAATCCCAAAGGATATGGACCTAGTTTCAAGTTACTGGTTCACGAAATAGCATGGTTAGTGAGGATTCATTATGAATTAATCTTTGGAAAAAAAAAAATCCACCCACGGATTGCTTCTAATTAATTTATCTGGGCAACATATATATATATATATATATATATATATATTTAGGTGACTGGGTAGCTTAAATTACTTTTAACTTCAACATTAATTTATAAAACATCGATGTGATTTTCACTAGAATTATTGAGGTCCCAGATAATGATACGTCAGTCATCAGCTCTCACAGAATTCATGTCTAGTCTTTTACTCTTTTTTTTTTTTTTTTTAAATTTCTTTTTATTTTTTTTTATTTGTTAGTGTCTATGTCTTGTGAATGTGACTTGTAAAAATAAAAGCTATTCTTGTATTGGACTGGACCCAGATGATATTATTGAAAATATAAGGAAGAGATAAGTGGAAGAGGTCAATTTTATGTGGGTGTGATGACATGGCCAGGTTAAAGCGCACAACTAGCGGTCTATAATTAATATTGTATTTATATACCCTGTTGATTTAGTCGGGTGCTGGTCAATAGTAAGAGATAGACCAAAGTAATATTTTTCTATGGACTGGCGGAGACTGCATATATATTCTTGAATGTCAAGTATTTCGATTTACAATATGAAATAAAATTTTTAAAAGACGTGATTTTCAAGCCAAAGGTACATGCTAAGCAGTTTCACAAGCTTGAATCGCTCTGATGGTATTAGCTTCACTTATTCAACATAAACGTGAAATACATGCAAGCAAATTAAGTACGCAATTCACATATTTCATATATGTAAATTTATATTGCTCACAAAATCAAAGGGTCAAATAAACCCTTCTTATAATTTTACATTAATTAATCAGATTAATATTCGTTAGTTTTTATTTTCTAAGAAAGAAAAGTAAATAGAAGACTATGATTTATAAGTTTAACTAATGTTTCCTCAATTTTACGTCAGATGAACTACTCGTAAGATCATAAGAAGAATAAGTAAACTGCATATTGGAGATCGATGGAACTCAACTACATACATTTTATACAATGAATAATTATTTTCATGGTAGAGACGATAAGCCTGAAGTACTAATAATTTGTTAAGGGACAATAAGCTGGAAGTACGAATAATTAGTTAATATTTTTAGATCATATCCAATTAATGTCCCCCAGGATGAAACAGAAAAAATAAAATAAAAAAGAAAGAAGAAAGAAGAAAGATAAGACTTCTTAAGCCACGTGTTACCCGTTCATTCATGCAAATTAGGATTATTAAAGCTTTTTAGATTTTCATTTTCAAAACCGAGTAATGAACTCTTCTTGTATGACCTATTCAATATTTGTAAAACTTTTACCATTTATAATAGTCCAGAGTCAAACAAACTCTCGTAAACGTTGTTCAAGACATATAGGCGGACACTATAAAACGCCCTTAATATTGTGTAATTTCTATATACTAACGGAAAAAAAAAAAAACGAAAAAGGAAAACCTTCGTTTCCTCCATTAATATTCAGTTAATTTGCACATCAATATTCGATACCAAATCTTTGCTATACTAAGCTCTAATATAATAGCCCGAAAAAAGGAAAAAAAAATTATGAAGAATCTGAGTAAGGTTCTTTTGCTTCTGGCCACTGTCCTTGTAGTTATCAATCTTAGTATTGGTTCAGTTGAAGGCGGCAGAGTGTTGATGATGAAGGAAGATGTTAATCTGTACTTGGAATCCTCACTGCAGAGGGGCGGAAACAATCCCCCGTCGCCAAACCCAACTAATCCCGCGTCGATCAATGGAAAGAAGTTCGCCGGAGGCCCTACCAAATTTGTACGTCGTCATAATCCTTGTGCGCTGACCCAGCCTAGCTAATGGTTCGGTTTTGGCCTAGCTTTTAACATTATATATTAAGATCATCAAGAGAATAGCATAAGGGAAGCAAACCCGTTTTGCTTATTCTATTTTTTTATTTTTTTCTTTTTTCAAATAAAAGAGTTCTCTTCTCTTTTAACAAGATCGATGTGTCATAGAGCTATATATGTTATTATCATTAGCAAATAATAGATATTCTTTAGTTTGTTTGTTTGTTTGTTTTTTTTTTCTTTTTTTTTTTTTGGTTTCTTAAGGTGATCACGACTTGTGTAATTGTGATATGCTTATAGGAGTAAATAAAAGGATAGGCATTTGTTATTTTTTTCGCCCATTATTTTAGCGTTCTTTTTAGCATTGATAATATTGGCTTAATTTACGTACCTATACAATTGCAAACACAGCAAAGACCTTTTTATTCTTTATTATCTATCCTTTTTGTCATATTTTATTCTTTATTATTTTAGCGTTCATTTTAGCATTGATAATTTATATTGGCTTAATTTATGTACCTATACAATTGCAAACAGGGATAAGGCCCAAGGAATTACGTAATTTTTCCAATATTAATTACAGTATAAAAAAATTAATAGCTGCAGATAACATCAATGTACATGATTTTTTTTTTTAAAAAAAACTTAATTATATGTATAAATAATAGTCCAAATATGTATATATGTAGTGGATGCAGACCTAATTGCTGCCATGGCGGTTAATTTTTCCATTTGTTGTCTAATAACGGCGCGGTTTGGACTGGTTCGGTGTTATCGACATCTAATTGTCTCACATTCGTAGATAAGCTTGAATTTGAATGCGGGCTTAAGCGACTAAAATTCTAAACCGGAAAAAAATTGTTTCTTTGAGTAGTTTATGTTAGCTCGATTAACTCTGTTATTTCAAGTAATTTCATTCAATTGATAATTAACAATTTGTAAGTGCACAAAATCATAATAATTAATATAGAATGAGTACGAGTATCATTCTCACAAAAATTACAAGCTTATTTTCTAATGAAATTGTGCTAATTTTAACTTTATTTGAATTAAATGACTATAAATAAACTAAATTAAAGTAAATAGAAATTAAAATAACTAAAAAAAATTAAACAAATATGAAAAATTAAAAGAGGTTTAAATAAATGAAAGCAAACCTAGGTTTTTAATTTCACCATAATTAATTTACTTTGAATTATCTATCTCATTAGTCTAAAATTATTTTCCTAATTAATAGTTAAAATTCTTTAATTTATTTAGTATCTTCTCTGGAGCTCATGCAAAAATATTTTTAATTATTAATCCATTATATTTCTATGTGAATTAAATTAATTAAGAATTTATTGTGATCTTTGAAAACTCATATAATGCATACAACAAATTATATAAATATATTCTTATTTTATATTATATGGTTTTCAACCCAATAAACTAGGTATAGAAGTCGTGTCTGATTCATGGGAATAGAAAAATCATTCCGGTAAATGACTCATTCCAGCGTTTGGTTCGAACTGGGGAAAGGGAATTTTAATTCTTTTGAGTCTTAATTCCATCAGTTATATGAATTGGGATTATAACAATAAACCTCATGAATCAACCTTTTTGGGTTACTGTACTATTTTTGTCCTACTCTCCATGTTTATTATTCTCACCTAAACACACTTCCTCTCGCCTATATTCACTCTCATCCAGACCAGACCTCAGCCTCACTTACACTATTTTATATGCAGGTTTTTTCCCAATAATATTAGAATATGTCATACGTATATAGTATAGTTTTTATCTATTTTTATTTTAATAATGTGATTTCATTATATAATTATTAAATAATTAGAAATAAATTATAACTTTTTACTCAGTTTAATGATATATTTTTAATTATATATTTAGTGGCCAATTAAATAGAAACATTAATAATAGAATTGAACACTCAATTAGAAAAATAATTCATTAGCTAAATTGAAAAAAAAAAATTTTAAGTTTCATAATTAGGCTACATCATAGCCTTAGATAAAGAAAATTAGTTCATAGCTAAACTAAATAAAAACATAAACATAGTCATAATCATTCAAATAGAAAATTAAAGAGAGAAAAGAAAATAATTTTTCAAACTCTCTAGCCGAAAAAACTATGAGACCTCCAATCGTTGCTCCCCTCTCTGACTTCCGCCGGTCCTTCTTATTTTTCTTTATTTTCTCTCTGTTGCTCCGGACATCTTCGTCCTTTTTTGCCTCAAATATTCATGTATATGTATATATATGTAAATGAGCTTCTTTTTTTAACCGACTTACTTAGAGTCCTCCTTTTATTAATTTCCTTTAGTTTCTCTTTCTCATGTATTATTAGGTTGCTTCCTTTCTCATGTGTTATTGGATTGCTTCACCGATGTCCTTTTTCTTCTATTTTCAGTTGCTGTTAATAGAACAAATTAGGGAATACACAGTACTTTATAAAAAGAATTGAAGATATACGGTCCCCTAAATCAATTGTTATTTCTATATGTTGTATTTTAGAAAAAAAAAATCATTTTTATCTCTTTTATTCTCTATCTTTCTCTCTTGTCTAGATTGTATTTCCTCAGAAACTTTACCTACAGCCATATTAAATCAATAGCATGCTCTATGGAGGATCCGCATAACCTTTGTCGTCATCATCATTGTCTTCTTATTCTTCAAGATCTACCTCGTTGTTCCTCAGCTCCACTGTGCAGAGGACTAGCATATCCATTATTGTCGTCATTGTCCTCTTCTTCTTTTTTGAGATCTACGTCATTCTTCTTCGGCTCCACCGTGATTGAGTGTAAGGGTCGAATTCGAGGTTGATATCCTCTCCAAAACTATACGAATTTGTAGTGTAGTTGGTGATTTCATGTATAGAAGCAATTTGTTAATGGGTTGGGATTTTTCAATTTCAATTTTTACTTTTCAATTTATTTTTGGATTTCTAGGTCTGCAACTACTTTGATAAAAATCTATATTTGATTCTTCTCTTTTACGTCGGTGTCTTATAATAATAATTTCTTGAAATAATGCTTTTATTTTCTAATGTTCCAGAAATCAGATTTTGGAAATGTTTGTTGAAAAATAAACTTGTTTAAGCCCATAAAAAGTGTTTTAAGCCCATCAATATGAGACCCAATAAATTAGAGTTAGCCCAAGTGCAAAGCTCATAAAAGAAAAAAGCTTAAGTCCAAATTAAAGAAACCATCCACTTAGAATCTTCTAGTGTTAGCTAGATATTAACTTTTTACATATGAATTATTTGATTACTTAGATTATTATTAGAAGTGTGTAGAAGAAAATATGTGTGGCTTAAGATTTTTTGTAATTATTTATTTGTGTGGCTCTCATTTTTTTTTCATGTAGTATAAATACCCCTCCCCATTTGAGTTGTAAGTATCAAGTAAGAAGCAAAGCTTCTAAGAGTGAAGAGAAGAGAGAAAAAAGCATAGCTTCTGATTAGTGAGTGAGTGAGCTTGAAGAATGAAGTTGAGAATTTTCTCTTGTAAAAGTATTTGAGTGAATAATAAAGTTTGTTTTACTTTCCAACAAAGTGGTATCAGAGTGAGGTTGTGAGTTCCATGAAATTCTAAGTATGCTCTGTAGTTGTAGTTTTGACTGATCTTCCACATCAGAAAAGAATTCTTGAGATTGAGAGTATTATTTATTTGTTGCAAATATACTACTATTACATATCAAATCAAAGAGCTTGGCGAGACGAAAACGCAGCCGCAAAAATCAGCCGAATCGGAGTTTGAAAGACTCTAAACAAGTTATTGGAAGTTTGCTATCATAACTGAGTCAACTCACCGAGTTAAGCCGACTCAGAGTCGTTTGACAAAGCCGTCATAGCCGTTGACTGAGCCATTAGAGCCGTTGATCAAGCCATCAGAGCCATTGGATCGTGCCGTTGATTATATCGTCGGAGTCGTTGACCTGACTGTTGACTAGCGTTGACTTTGACCAGTTGATATATAAGTCAATCTTAAGGTTTTTCGACGTTCCGGATCAATTTTTATAGTTAAAATTTCCAAGAGTTTACTCTGTTAAGAGTTATGGCTACCGGCAATTTAGCATATCTTTAAGATCCACAACTTCAAGATAATAACTTTGATAATTGGACTATCAAAATAAAAGTCCTCCTTGGAGCACATGATGTTTGGGAAGTAGTAGAGAAAGGCTACAAAGAGCCAAGAGATGAGGCAACACTATCTTCAACACAGAAGAATAGTTTAAAAGATTCAAGAAAGAGAGACAAAAAGGCTATCTTCCTTATCTACGAGGCCTTAGATGACGACTGGTTTAAGAAAATCTAAAGTGCAACCTCCACTAAGGAAGCATGGGAGAAATTTCAAATTTCATACAAGGGAGAAAAAAAGGTCAAAAAGGTCCGCCTTCAAACTCTAAGAAGAGAGTTTGATTTATTATACATGATAGAGACTGCGTCAGTTTCTGACTACTTTTCTAGAGTTTTAACCATTTCGAATCAAATAAAGTAAAATGATTCAAAATGGTGAGAAACTTGAAAATATTAAAATCATGGAAAAGATTCTTCGATCTTTAGACCCAAAGTTTGATAATATTGTTACTATCATCGAAGAAACTAAAGATTTGCGAGCCATGACGATAGAACAACTCTTGGGTTCTTTATAAGCTCGCGAGGAAAAGAAAAAGAAGAAGTCAAATTTTAAGGAGCAGCTTCTCAAGACACAACTTATAGAGAAAGAAGATAGCCAATGTAGCGAAAGAAGTCAACGTGGCCGTGGTAGAGGACAAGCCCGAGGACAAGGATGTGGTACAAGTCGAGGTCGTGGTAGAGGTCGAATGAATTCAAGGCCTGAGAAGTCTCAAGTTGAATGTTTCAATTGTCACAAGTTTGGGGATTATGCTAGAGAGTGTAGAGCACCCAATAGCAGAATTGAAGAGAAAGTCAATTACGTTGAAGAGAAAAGGGAATAGAATGGCACTGTGCTACTAGCATATAAAGACAACAAAGGGGGATAAGACAACACATGGTATCTTGACACCAGTGCTAGCAATCATATGTGTGGGCATCGATCAATGTTTATAGAGCTTGATGAATCAATCAGTGGAAGTGTTTCTTTCAGTGATGATTCAAAAGTAGCGGTAAAAGGAAAAGATAAAATTCTTATCCGCTTAAAAAATGGGGAGCATCAATTTATTTCAAATATTTATTTTGTACCCACAATAAAAACAAACATCTTAAGTTTGGGACAACTCTTAGAGAAAGGCTATGATATTCACTTGAAAGATTATAGTCTTTCTATAAGAGATAACAACATGAACTTGATTGCCAAGGTGCCTATGTCAAGAAATAGAATGTTCTTATTGAACATTCAAAATAATATGGCAAAATATCTGAAAGCATGTTACAAGGATTCATCATGGCTATGGCATTTGAGATTCGGGAATCTTAACTTTGGAAGACTAGAGCTATTGTCCAAGAAAAAAATGGTGAGAGGCTTGCCATGCATCAATCATCTTGATCAACTTTGTGAAGGATACTTACTTGGGAAGCAATTCAGGAAAAGCTTTCTAAAAGAGTCGAATTCAAAAGCCCAGAAGCCACTAGAGCTGGCGCATATAGATGTGTGCGGTCCTATCAAACCAAGTTCTTTCAGCAAGAGCAATTACTTCTTGGTCTTTATTGATGATTTCTCAAGAAAGACTTGGGTTTATTTCTAGAAGCAATAATCAGAAGTCTTTGAAGCTTTCAAGAAGTTCAAGACTGCTGTTGAGAAGGAAAGCGGTCTTCAGATCAAAGCCATGAGATCTGATAGAGGAGGAGAATTCACTTCAAAAGAGTTCCAAGAATTCTGCGAAGCAAATGGAATTCGACGACCTTTAACTGTTCCAAGATCCCCTTAACAAAATGGCGTGGCAAAAACGAAGAATTGGACCATCCTCAACATAGCTCGAAGCATGCTGAAAAGTAAGAGATTACCCAAAGAGTTCTGGGCAGAAGCTGTTGCATGTACAATTTATTTGTACAATCAATCTCTAACAAGAAGTGTGTGGGGAAAGACACCACAAGAAGCATGGAGCAGAAGGAAGCCTGAGATCTCTCACTTGAGAGTCTTTGGAAACGTAGCCCATATGCATGTGCCAGATGAACATAGAACCAAACTTGATGATAAAAGCGAGAAGTTCATTTTCATTGGCTATGACATCAACTCCAAAGAATATAAGTTATACAATCCTAACAATGGAAAAGTAATCATTAGCCGAGATGTAATATTCGATGAAGAAGGTGAATGGGACTTTGGTTCTCAAATAAATAACTACAATTTCTTTCCACAATTTGAAGATCTGGAAACACCAGCAGAGAAAGCAAGAGAAGTCCATCAGGAAGCTATTACTCTACCTTCCTCAATAACATCATCCACTTATGAAGATTCACCTCCATCTTTCTTAACTGAGAGGCATGAAGAATGTACATGAAGTCTTGAAGATCTATATGAGTTGACCGATAGACTCGAACACCTCACTCTATTTTGCCCTATTTTGCCTATTTGCTGATTATGAACCGGTGAACTTCCAAGAGGCTATACAAGATGAAAAATAGAAGAATGCGATGGATGAAGAAGTCAAAGCCATAGAGAAGAATGACACTTGGGAACTATCTATTATTCCTAAAGGTCATAAAGCTATCGGTGTAAAATGGGTGTACAAGGGGAAGAAGAATGCCAACAGAGAGGTAGAAAGATACAAAGCAAGGCTAATCGTGAAAGGCTATAGTCAAAAAGCTGGCATTGACTACGACGAGATATTAGCTCCTGTGGCATGATTAGAAACTATAAGACTAATTATTTCTCTTGCTGCTCAAAACAAATAGAAGATTCATCAGATGGATGTAAAGTCTATATTTCTGAATGGAGTTCTTAAAGAAGAAGTCTATATCGAACAACCATTGGGTTATGATATGAAAGGGCATAAAGATAAGGTTTTGAAGCTGAAGAATGCTCTTTACAGTCTAAAGCAAGCACCAAGAGTATGGAATAGCCGAATTGAAAAATATTTTCAAGAGAATGGATTCATTAAGTGCCTTTATGAACATGCTCTCTATGTTAAGACTAAAGATGGAGATATCTTGGTCATATGCTTGTATATGGATGATCTCATATTCATTGGAAAGTAATCCAAGGATATTTGATGAATTTTAGAGAATAATGACACATGAGTTTGAAATGACAGATATCTGACTTATAGTGTACTACCTCAGCATAGAAGTCAAGCAAAAGGAAGAAGGCATCTTTATCTCTAAAGAAAGCTATACAAAGGAGATTCTAAAGAAGTTCAATATGGATGATTGCAAGCCGATAAATACACCAGTGGAGTGCGGAATAAAATTATTCAAAGACAATGAAGCAGAAAAGGTGGATCCAACACTCTTCAAAAGCCTTATTGGATGCCTTCCGTACTTGACATGCACAGGGCCCGATATTCTCTATGCAACTGGACTAGTGAGTCGTTACATGGAAACTCTAACAACTACTCACTTCAAAGCTACAAAGAGAATTCTCCGTTATCTAAAAGGTACAATTAATCTTGGCTTACTCTATTCAGTTTCTAATTATTACAAACTCGTTGGTTACAGTGATAGTGATTGGGCCGGAGATACTGATGATCGAAAAAGCACAACTGGTTTTGTGTTTTTCATGGGAGAAACTGCCTTCACCTGGGTATCTAAGAAACAACCGATTGTTACCCTTTCAACATGCGAAGCTGAGTATGTAGTTGCTACGTCATGTGTTAGTCATGCAATCTGGCTAAGAAGGTTGTTGAAAGAGTTAAACATGTCTCAAAAGGAGCCAACAGAGATTTTTATCGACAATAAGTCAGTAATAGCTTTGGCTAAAAATCTAGTCTTTCAGGACCGAAGCAAGCATATCGACACTTGCTATCATTACATAAGAGAATGTGTTGCAAACAAAGAAGTACAATTGGAGTATATGAGATCACATGATCAGATTGCTGATATTTTCATCAAGCCACTCAAGTTTGAAGACTTCGCAAGATTAAGAAATTTACTTGGTATTATAAAACAAGTTTAAGGGGGGCTATTGAAAAAAAAAAACTTGTTTAAGCCCATAAGAAGTATTTTAAGCCCATCAACATGAGGCCCAATAAGTTGGAATTAGCCTAAGTACAAAGCTCGTAAAAGAAAAAAGCCCAAGTCCAAATTAAAGAAGCCCTCCACCTAGAATCTTCTAGTGTTAGCTAGATATTAGCTTTCTACATATGAATTATTTGATTACTTAGATTATTATTAGAAGTGTGCAGAAGAAAATACGTGTGGCTTAAGAATTTTTGTAATTATTTGTTTGTGTGGCTCTCATTGTTTTTCATGTAGTATAAATACCCCTCCCCATTTGAGTTGTAAGTATCAAGTAAGAAGCAAAGCTTCTAAGAGTGAAGAGAAGAGAGAAAGAAGCATAGTTTTTAGTAAGCGAGTGAGTGAGAAAGAAGCATAGCTTGGAGAAAAAACTACAGGAATAATTATAATTTCTATCCCACAAACTAGCTATTTTATACGATGTATTAAAACTTTAGTTTTTTTTTGCATATAGTGAATATGAGAGCTTTATGCTAATTTATATTATTCTTCTAGTTCATAATATCTATTTCATAAAAATTGTATTCTATTATATAAAATAAATTTACAACATTCAATGTTGTACTAGTATAGAAACTTAAATTATGTGCATTTTCTTAGTAGCTTGATCATATATTTTAATTATATATTAATCATAGTAAATCTCTCTCATATCTTTTTTTTTTCTTCAATTAAATTACATAATAACTAGATTAACTAGTTTAATTATAAAGATTGATTAATGATGGCTAATAACTGGCAACCAAATTGAACAATAACTAGAAACTAGTAATCAAATTACGCAATAAACAAATTTGTAGTAACTAAATTACGTAATATAACTAGATTAGTAGTAACTAAATTGCACAATAACCAGATTAACGATAACCAATAACTAAGAACCAAATTACACAATAACTAGAGTAATAGTAACTAGTAACGGGTAACTAGTTTGGAAAGTGCTCTGAAACAATAATTGGAACCTATATCGTTTTCTGGTTACCAAATGTTTTAATAAGCAATTAGTTTAGAAATTGACTATCGATCTTAAACTGGTAACCAAATTGATTACTGGAAGCTAGATCTGTTACTGGTTACCAAATTGAAAATTGGTTGTCTATCCTAAAACTAGTTACCAATCTAGTAACTAAAAGCCAAATTTGTTAATGGTAACTAGAATGGTAACAAGAACTAGATTGGTAACAGTAACCAGATTGATATCTAAAAGTTAGATTAGTTAATAGTTACTGTGATGCCCAAGATTCTCACATACATAATAAGCCAGATTCTCACATACATAATAAGTCAATAATAAACATATTCATATTACATAATAGACATATCAAGCAACTAGTATCAATTTCATGGTAAATTACTCATTCTGATTGTTAAATGATCTGTATTATTGTACTAATATTTATGGAAGTGCTCCCATGCAGTGTAAAGGCTCAGTACCCTCAGAGAGAGAGAGCTTGGTGTGTGAAAGGGACAAAGAATACATTTATGAATAGTAATACTATACGAACATGCATTAAAATCGTATCTGTTGATAACTTGGTCAAATAGTAGTTTTTCGGTAAAATGCATTTTCAAGGTTTTCAGAGCCAAATTGACAGTGCGTTTAAAACTTCAAATAGCTTTTATTTAATGTATAGAAACCATTCCTAGCATTTTCCAAAATGTTGGTTTTAGGTAAGCACGAGGTGGCAGTTACTGTACTGAACCGTGTTTAATTACACTAAGCTAGCTTAGATTAAACTTAATCGCGTAATGTCATCTTTGTGCACTCTAATAATTAGGCATTGATACTTTGTTTTTATTATTAATTGGAGTCTAATTGATTTATTTTTATGTTTAATGATTGGTTATGGGGCTAGGTTTCACTAGATTACAATAAGATTGGCCATATGGAATTATAGGTCAAAGTATGACTAGTTTTCACCTCTTAAGCTAGGTTTCACCATTTTGGTCTACACTTGGGTGCATAGGATGGACCAGCAACGTGGTGAGTATGCTAAGGATGTTTTAGAGCTGGACACATGGAAAGTAAGGTGCAAAATTCCCAAAATACCCCTTAGAACTTAAGTTATTCCATTTCTTAGTTATTAAGTATCACTTTTGCTGGTCACTTTCTTCTCCTTTCTCTCCAGCTACGACCTGAAACTCTCCCACTCATTTTTAGACTTCTCTCAACTCCTATTAACCATTTCCAAGAGTTTCCAAGTAGTAGAACTCAATTTGGAGCTC
>JXTB01000133.1:862801-875065 GCA_002914805.1 Parasponia andersonii
GCTTTTGTACCTATTTTGTGTGTGTACATTATGTAAATTTCATGAGAGGCCCACTTTGAGAGGGTGTATGTATGTATATATTGCAGTATGTATAAATATGAGTGGAGTTTTCCTTTTCTTCCACAAAGTTTAAAAGTTTTAATTTTCCCCGATTTTATCAGTTCTAAGTCGAGTAGTGTCTCCCGATTTCACTAAATATTTATACAAATACCCTTACGTACGTGTGTGGGATCGGGGGGTGTTACAGTTACCAAATTGAGTAATTAGTGTTGTAACTAATAACTAATAACTAGTAACCGATAACCAACTTAAAAATTAGCTAGAAGTCCTGGAACTAATAACCAAATGGATAACTGGAAACTAAATTAGTTAATAGTTATCAATTGTTATAATAGGTATTCAGTAATTGGTAACTAGTTTGGAATTTAGTAATGAGGAGTATGACTCAATGAAAGAAAATTGAAAAAGGAAAAAAATGAAAAACAAAATACATGAAAGAGTGATCAAATTAGTAACTAGTTACGAGTAATTAAATTAGTAACTAATAACTAGATTGGTTTATGAAAAATATACAAAATAGTAGCGTATTATCCTATAAAGCAGTTAATGTGATTATAAAAAAAAATACAAGGAAAAAAAAGGCAAAAAGAAAAAAGAAAAAAGTAATTCAAAGAATGAAAAAGAAACAAAGAAACATAAGAAGAAAAAGAGGAGCATGGCTAAATGAAAAAAAAAATAGAAAAGGGAAACAAATCTAAAAATAAGAAGAGATGAACCAGTACTCAATAGCCAAATTGGTAACTAATACTAAGTAACTAAATTGATAATTGATAATTGATAACTAGATTAGTTTACAATAACCATTGGCTACTGTTGTATTGGTCATTAGTAATTAGTCACCAGTCTTTGTAAGTAGCCATCAATTTTGCCACTAAGAAAAAAAAAACAATAACTAATAACCAATTTCAGTCTTAGTAACTAGCCACTAGAATGGAAACCAATAACTAGATTGGTATTGTATAGAAATCCGAAACCAATAACTAGTTTCCAGCATAGTTATCGATAAATACTATTTAAAATTCATAATTATTCTGGTCACTAGTAACTAGTAAATAGTCACCAGTCTAAGTAGCCATTATTCTAGAAACTAGTAGCTAGATTGTTTACAAGATATCAGTACTAGTAATCGGTAACTTGTCACCAATTTAAGTAGCCACAAGTCTAGAAACTAGCAACCAGTAACTTGTCATTATAGAAACTAGTAGCTAGATTGGTTACAAATAACCAATACTAGTAACTCGTAACTTGTCACCAATTTAAGTGGCCACTAGTCAAGAAATTAATAACCTAAATTGTCACCACAGTTTACCAAGTACTTATTATTTATTGAGATATCTAAAAACTATTTATTCTGGTTATGAATAACCGGTAGAAAGTCACTAGTCTAAGTGGCTACTAGTCTAAAACATAGTGGCTAGATGAGTTACTAGTAACCAATATTTGTAACCAGTAACTTGTCACAAGTTTAAGTGACCACTGGTCTAGAAACTAATAACCTAATTAGTTACTATAGTTTACTAACTATTTATTATATATTGAGATAACTAAAAAAATTTACTATGATCATTGGTAGACGGTAAAAAGTCATCAGTCTAAGTGACTGCTAATCTGGAAACTAATAGCTACATTGTTTACTTACTAGTAACCAGTATTAGTAACTGGTAAATTGTCACCAATTTAAGTGGCTACCAGTCTAGAAACTAATAACTTAAATGATTACTATAGTTTACCAAGTACTTATTATTTATTAAGATAACTAAAAAATATTTATTCTAGATACTGGGTAATTAGTAAAAATCACCAGTCTAAGTGGCTAGATTGGTTACTAGTAACTAATACTGATAACTAGTAACTTTTTACCAGTCAAATTGGCTACTAGTTTGGAAACTAGTAACGTAAATGGTTACTATAGTTTACCAAGAGTTAGTACTTTATTTTATTTTATTTTATTTTTTTTAAAAAAAAAGGAGAAAAGGAAAGGAAAAAAAGAAATTAGAAAAAGAGAAAAGAGAAAACTAAAAGGATGATTTTTTTTTAAAGACCAAAAAGGAGAGGGATGGACATGGTTCCATAAAAAAAAAGGGAAAAAATGAAAATAAAAAACAAAAAGAGAAGAACTAGTAACGAGTACGCAATAGTAACGAGTACAAAAAAATAAATGAAGAAGTATTAAAAAAAAGGAAAAGAAAAAAAAATAAAAAAGAAAAAATTAATTAAAAAGATAAAAAAATAATGAGTGAGAAGGGGATTTATGAGAAATAAAATATAAAAGGAAAAAAAGAAAACAAAAAAAGAAAAAAAAAAAATGAAAAAATAAAAAACATCACATATTGACTATGTTCCGAAATGGTGAAAAATTAGATACATATTGACTATGTTCCGAAATGGCCCCGACAAATGAAATCGGACGACTCAAATTTGCCTCGTTTCGCATGCCGTGGGGGCCCGCTTCCAAATTTGACAATTTATATGTCTAACCTAGGGTTTTTGGGTGCTCTAAATTCAGTGATTAAGTCTGTTTCGTGATTTGAAGCTCCGTTTGAAAATCAAGTTATCAAACCAAAGAACCAAAGTTTCGAAAACAATGTTCTCTCTTCCAAATGACGCCAAACTTTTTCCATAGCCTTGTAATGCTAGTTGGACGCTCGATAGAGGTAGGGATTTGATTACTTGACTTAAAAATTAATTTAATTTATGAATTTCATATATTTTCAATAAATATAGAATTTCGTAAAATAATTTATAAAAATTGTGTTTATGTCTTTTTTGACCTGATTTGAGATATAAACAATCTGAGAGACACGTCACACTAGTTGACGTGTCATATATATTGTTTTGGATTGATTTTTGCAGGAAATTGGATTTTTGGGTTTGATAGATAATAGCTGTTGTAATGCTAAACTTTTTAGAAAATCCAAAATGTTTTGAGAACTCAGTTTTGAGGATTAGAAGTGATTTGATTAAAGAATACTGCATGGTTATTTTGAGATTTTGTGGAAATATGGTATATCTTTATCCTATCATTCATATAAGAATTGCATACATTCACACATTTACGATGCCTTACATTGGGTGATCGGACTTACGATACCCTACATTGGGTTATCGGACTTACGATGCCTCACATAGGGTGATCGGACTTATGATGCCCAACATTGGGTGATTGGACTTACGATGCCTCTTTAGGTAGCTCGGACTTATGAGTGATCCATTAGGACACTACAGACATCATGATTGCATACATGGTTATATGCTGTCTTGAATGGATATGTACTAATTTTGATGGATGTTATAATAGTTTGAAATGTTTGAACTATTAGACTATGATTTCTACTTAAGTTTTGTGAACTGTTTTGAATGGAATACTAACGATACATGGCCTTCAACATGAGTATATTTTCTATGTATGTAAGAACTTGTAATCGACTCTTTACTGGGCATTAGCTTACCCCTTTCTTCCCCCCAGGTGGTACTCAGTGTAATTTGGATCAGAAGAGCTAGATCAAGGTATTTGTAGAACAACTAGTTTATTTATATTTTGGTAAATTCCTAAGAGACTTGTAAAATATTTGAATTTGAGTAGGAATTTCGGATTTCATTAGACTTTATAAATTAGAATATGAAATCTAGACCTGGTTTGTATTACTTATGTCTGAGTTAAAGTGTGAAATGATTTGTGATATACGACTATTAAAACAATTGTTTTATTTACGGTCTATATTCAATGAGTGAT
The DNA here is from genome assembly GCA_002914805.1 of Parasponia andersonii. NCBI lineage: Eukaryota > Viridiplantae > Streptophyta > Magnoliopsida > Rosales > Cannabaceae > Trema > Trema andersonii. The sequence goes on from JXTB01000133.1 coordinate 866,595, forward strand.
GCATAACTATGGGATTTTATTTTAAATTAAATATTTTTTTGAGGCCAGTTTTGAAAGGTTAGAGACCCCGAAGCAAAATTTTGAATGAATTGAGTCTTTTTATTTATTTGTTTTTGATATTTCTAATTTATGAAATACCCATTCTGCCATTGACCCTGACCTCGGGTCGTGATAGAAAATTTGGTATCAGAGCTAGGTTTTAATTTAAAATATTCAGAGTGTGTCACTTATTAAACTAGATTGGATATTTATTTTATATAGGTCGTAAAAATCATCATCTTACTAATACGTTGGACATATTGAAATTCAGGTCAAGAAAATGCCTCCAAGAAGAAGAGTGCCGCAACCTGAAAGAGAACAAGATGCTCCTCCACAGCAAGACCCTTCTTCTTTTAATATTGTTGATACTCTTCAACAAGCTATGTAGAGGATACCTGGTATTACGACAAGGCTGACTGCTGAAAATGACCGATCTAAAAGCTTCAGGGGTTTTACTAAGCTGAACCCACCGAACTTTTATGGTGAACACAATCCCGCAACTGCACTGATATGGCTTAGGGAAGTTCAGAAGAAATTTGATACGTTGGCAATACTAGCAGAGTTTAGAGTGGGCTCTACAATATACTTGCTTCAAGATGCTGTTGATCATTGGTGGAATGCTATTAAGTTGACTCATAACACTACTACTATGACTTGAGAACAGTTTGATGAACTGTTCAGAGGAAAGTATGCTAATGACGACCATGTTAATGAGATACTGAAACAGTACAATATTTTGTGCCTAGGTAGTATGACTATTGATGAATACTATGCGAGGTTTGTAGAACTCTCCCAGTATGCTCATACACTGGGAAACTATTCGAGACTACAAGTGGTACATTGTAGAATGGGCTCTACAATGTACTTGCTTCAGGATGCTGCTGATCATTGGTGGAACACTATTAAGTTGACTCATGACACTACCACTATGACTTGAGAACAGTTTGATGAACTGTTCAGAGGATAGTATGGCAATGACGATCATGTTAATGAGATGCTGAAATAGTACAATATTTTGCGCCAAGGTAGTATGACTATTAATGAATACTATGCGAGGTTTGTGAAACTCTCCCAGTATGCTCATACATTGGGAAACCATTTGAGACTGCAAGTGGTTCAATTCTGAACCAACTTAAGGCTAGAGATTCACACCAGACTGGAGCCATTTCCAATTACTACCCTTATTGAGGCTTATGGTACAACTCAGAGAATTAAAGCTACGCTGATTAGTGATAGAGGAACTATTGGTGGATATAAGGAAAAAGGTACAGACTAAAAATGAAAAAGGGTCGATGGCAAGGACAAGTTCACAGAGTAGTGGGCGTAGTGGCAGTTTTGTTTCAATAGGAAGTGGGCATTTTACTCTATATTCCTACCACTACTATGGTCAACAAGGCCATTTTAGAAGAAATTGGCCCTAGCTTTTGCAGACTTCTTCACCGACCACCAGAAGACCACAAGGGAGTCAAGCAACTTCGATGCTCATCCCTAGTCAGCAAACTAGGCCTGCTCATTTCCATAGCTCAGCTTCAACTTTTAACTCTCTTGTTCAGCACCAATATCGTCCTCAGGGTTCTAACTTCACCACAGGATACTAGATACCTCAGGTATCTAGAACACAAAGAGATTATGGATAATCCTACAGTAGTACTCCTGGGTCTAGTAGTAGTCATTCGGGCAGAGGTAGAGGAAACAAAGCAAAGGGGAAAGCTTAAACCTATGTAGTTACTGGGACAGAGGGATATGATTAGCCTTGATCTAGAGTGGTTGATAATATGATCTTACTTTATCACTCTTGGACTCACGTGTTATTTGATACCAATGCATCATATTCCTTTATATCTGTGTCGTCTGCTAACATGTTGGGTTTAAATCTGAAATCTTTGATCCTACTTTGAATCTTGATACTCCTTTATGAAATGTCAATGGTGTGTAATATGCAAATCTTGTTCTATGTCATTGATGGATGTGAGTTATTAGTTAATTTGATTGTGATACCTATGAACTAATTTGATATGATTCTTGGTATGGATTGGTTGTCCAAATATAAAGCAATAGTGGATTGTCATAGAAGAAAGGTGACTCTTCATACTGAAGATGATTATTTAGTTGTGTATCAAGCTGGTTTAAATCCAATAAGCCTCAGTCCTTTCCTTAGAGCAAGTATTGGTGGAAGAAAGAAATTGGAATGTTATGGAAGCCTATTCACCATTAATAGGGAGATAGGAACTGCCGATAAATACTCGTGGATATCAGTGGTTAGTGAATTTCCTGATGTCTTTCCAGAGGATTTACTTGGATTGCTACCTGACAGAGAGATTGAATTCTATATCGACTTAGTTTTTAGAATTCAACCAGTTTCTATTCCCGCTTATTGAATGGCCCCTACAGAGATGACTGAATTAAGGGAACAACTAGATGACCTATTGCCAAAAGGGTTCATCAGGAGTAGTACCTCACCTTGGGGTGCTCCAGTTCTCTTTGCCAAGAAAGCTGATAGTACACTCAAACTTTGTGTGGACTATAGAAAACTAAACCAGCTTACAATAAAGAACAAATATCCTTTGCCAAGAATTGATGAGTTGTTTGACTAACTCGGTGGATCAAAATTCTTTTCAAAGATAGACTTGAGATTTGGGTATCACCAACTGAAGATTCATAAAGAAGACATACCCTTAAACTACATTCAGGACTCGATATGGTCATTTTGAGTTTCTGATTATGCCTTTTGGATTGACGAATGCACCTGCAGTGTTCATGAACCTTATGAATAGAATCTTCAGGCATTATTTGGATAGATTCATGGTGTGTTTATTAACGACATTTTGATTTATTCTAAGACTCGGGAAGAACATGCTGAACATTTAAGGACCGTGCTTCAAACTTTAAGAGATCATCAGTTATATGCTAAGAGATCGAAATGTGATTTCTGGATGACAGAAGTTAAATTCTTTAGCCATGTGATTTCTCAAAATGGTATCTCATTTGATCTGTCTAAGATAGAGTCTATTCTAGGATGGAAAAGACCGAGAAATGTTACTGAGGTACAAAGTTTCCTTGGTTTTGCTAGTTATTATCATCAATTTGTGGAATATTTCTCGAGTATTGCTTTGCCTTTAACCAAGTTAATGAGGAAAGATGTCAAGTTTACTTGGAATGATGAGTGTGAGATATCATTCATGAAATTGAAGGAAAAAACTGACAACTGCACCTATTCTGATTATCCCTAACAGTAGTGAACCATATGTGGTATACACAGATGCTTTTGGTATAGGATTGGGACGTGTTTTAATACAAAATAGTCGGGTTGTAGCTTATACTTCTCGTCAATTGAAACCTCATGAAAAGAACTATCCTGCTTATGACCTAGAATTGGCGGCTGTAATATTTACTCTGAAGATCTGGAGATATTACTTGTATGGAGTTAAGTTTGATATTTACTACGATCACAAGAGTTTGAAATATCTCTTCAGTCAATGAGACTTGAATTTGATACAGAGGAGATGGATTGAATATATAGAGGATTATGATTTCAATCTTCAGTTCATCCTGGAAAGGCAAATATGGTAACAGATGCCTTGATCCATAAATCTTACGGTATACTTGCTTCTTTGATACTTGAAGAGTGGAAAAATTCAGTCACTATTGGTGATTATAATTTGGAGTATTCCGAGAGAAACAATATTGCTTGTGCTAGCAGTGTAGTGGCTACTCCTTCACTTCTTCAGGTAGCTCAACAAAGTCAATGGCAAGATCAAGAATTAAAGAAAATTTGGAACCAACTTCAGAATGGTGAGCAACTAGATAGTTGGAGTACTAATATAGAAGGATTTGTACAATTCAATGGAAAGTTAGCTATAGCTAATAATCCACACCTTCGAGAGACTATTTTGATTGAAGCTCACAAATCTAAGTTTGCAGTATATCTCGGTAGTACTAAGATGTACCATGACTTAAAGAGACAATATTTGTGGAAAAGTATGAAAAGAGACGTAGGTACTTTTGTGTCTCAGTGTATAACCTGTTAGCAAGTAAAAGCAGAACATCAAAGACCAGCTGGATTACTTCAGCCATTGCCTATTCCAAAATAGAAATGGGATAAGATCACTATGGATTTTGTAACGGGATTGCCAAGAACTCAAAGGAAAAATGATGCAATTTGGATAATTATTGATTGAATGACTAAAATTGCTCATTTTATATCGATTTGAATTGACTTTTCTCTCAACAGACTTAGTCCTCTTTATATGGATCACATTGTTCGTTTACATAGAGTGTCTTCCAGCATAGTTTCTGATAGAGATCCAAGATTTACATCTAAGTTCTGGAGAGCTATACAGAAAGCTTTGGTAACAGAACTAAATCTTAGTATAACTCATCACCCACAGACAGATGGCCAATCTGAGAGAACAATTCAAACTCTAGAGGATATGCTTCGCGCATGTATACTAGACTTTGGTGGAAGCTAGGATGATCATTTGTCGTTAGTAGAGTTTGCATACAACAACAGCTACCAAACCAGTTTGGGTGTGGCTCTATATGAGGTATTATATGATAAACCATGTAGGTCACCCTTGTGTTGGGCTGATGCAGAGGAGCGAGTTACTCTTGGGCTAGAATTGATACAAGAGACTACTGATAAAATCAACATGATAAGAGAATAACTTAAGGTTGTTCAAAGTCGTCAAAAGAGTTATGCAGATCCCTTGAGACGAGAAGTAGAGTTTGACGTTGGTGACCCAGTGTTTCTAAAGGTTACATCGAGGCGCATAGTTACTAGATTTGGAGTTAAAGGAAAGTTCGCTCCAAGATATTTAGCCATTTATGATTACGGCAAGAATTAGGCCAGTAGCATATCGATTGGACTTACCACCACAGTTAGGCCATGTGCACAATGTCTTTCATGTTTCAATGCTGAGGAAATTTGTTCCTGACCCATCTCATGTAATTCAATACATGGAGATACCAATTCAAGAGGATGTTACTTATGAAGAGCAACCAATTCGAATAATGGGAAGAGAACTCAAAGTGCTTCACAATAGTGAAATTCTACTTGTCAAAATTCTTTGGAATCACCATAAGTAAGAGGAAGTCACTTGAGAACTCAAGACAGAGATGTATGAAAAATACCCTCACTTATTTAATTTTCAACTTGAAGTTGTACATTGAGTGTATGCCATGTACTTGAATTTCAGGACGAAATTCATTTAAGGAGGGAAGCATGTGAAATCCCATAAAAAAAAATTGTAACGACAAATTGGTCTTTTGACCCAAAAAAAATGAATGAATTTGGACGGATTTAGGTCTAGGTTCATTTGAGCAAATATGTAAGAAAATTTTGAAAATTAGGGTCAAAATGTAATTATTCAAGTGTGTTTTTGAGAATATTTTCAAAAAACTGGGTCCAAGTGCAAATAAGCAAAATAGTACCCAATTAACCAGAAGTTGACACATGGCACTACAGTTACGGAAATTGTCTATAAATCCCTTCATCTTCTCTTTCTTTTTCGATTTAGTCCTAGGGAGAAACCTAGAACCCGAAAACCGGCGAAGCTCCATTGAGCTACCTTTGGCCATCGTTGCCCCACGCCACTGACCGACGTCGACGCCCAGCTGCCGGATGAAACTTCCGCCACAGAACCAGCCCTGTCGGAGCCGCCGATCACTGGAAAAACGCAGAAAATGCCGCGTTTTGTTTTGCTCGTAGGAGCTGATTCTGGCCATCATTCGCCATGAAACTGTTTGCCGTGGACTCGTCTCCTCACAAAAATCTGGTGGTAGGTACCTCGTGTCTCTGTTTTTCTCCGTTTGATTTTAATTTCGTTGGACAGTTTTGTGTATAATTAGTTTTGAAATTAACTTTTCGATCGGACCGTTAGATTTTAAAACTAATATCATTTTTGGAATTTACGTTGAAAATGGTGAAAAATCAGATATATATTGACTATGTTCTGAAACGGGCCTGAAAAATGAAATCAAACGGCTCATATTTGCCTCGATTTGCATGCCGTGGTGGCCTGCATCCAAATTTGACAAATTATATGTTTAACCTAGGAGTTTTGGGTCATTTGAATTCAGTGATGAAGTCTGTTTCATGATTTGAAGCTCCATTTGAAAATTAAGTTTTTAAGCCAAGGAACCAAAGTTTCGAAATTGACGTCCGCTCTTCCAAACGATACCCAAACGACGCCAAACTTTCTCCATACCCTTGTAACGCTAGTTGGATGCTCGATAGAGGTAGGGATTTGATTAGTTGACTCAAAAATTAATTTAATTTATGAATTTTACATATTTTTAGTAAATGTAGAATTTCATGAAATAATTTATAAAAATTGTGCTTATGTCTATTTTTGACTTGATTTGAGATCTAAACTGCCTGGGTGTCACATCTCCTAATTTAAGTATGCACCTAAGTTAGAAAATGTTTAATTCTTTCTTTGTATTCATCTTCTAAAATAAAATGGAAAAAAGATCTGGCAATAATTTTTTTTAATAAAAAGAAATATTTAAACTAAAAGTAATAACCTCTTATTAAAACATCGAAAACAAAATCTTAATACTCAAAATAACCTATGAAATAAAAATACTTAATTTTAATCCAAAAGCTAAATACAATAAAATAAAACTTAAAGTCAATTAAAAATGTCCTAACGCCATTTAGGGATTCCACCGCTGCCGCCAGCCAACCTCCAAAGATCTATTGCTCATCTGCAAATTTTAAAAGAATGGGATGAGCTTGCGCCCAGTAAATAAATCTCATGCATGCAATGAATGTCGTGTTTTATGAATAATGCATTTTAAGAATCATAACTATGAAACCCCTTCTTTGAAAAATATCTTAATCATAAATGTTACTATCATAAAACTTTCGTATTTGATCTCAACATAATGTAATGCCAAGTCTATCAAAAGTGATGAGCCATAAACATAATGTCATGACAAGCATATGATCTTGTAGCTATTCGGATCCCATATAGCTATCATGCTACAATAGCTAGCATCGCAGTTTAAATATTTGTTCTTAACATGGTGACTGTAGGTCTTTCAGTCAGGTGCATATACTCCTTTCAAGAACTTGACACACACTTAAATAAAGACATTCTTCTTTGAACAAAATCTGGTTGCACAGTGCTTTACAGAAATCATTCTTTGAAAATCATAATCTCTTGTGCAATTTATGCAATACTTGTATATACTCATGTCATAATTAATATGCAAACTAATATAGCATAGCATATGATAACATATCATAATGATCATAATAATATCACATAATAGCATGTAAATTTATATATAAACACATATGATGAGATTTACTTACCTCAAGTCCTTAAAAAAACTTTGTAGTGAAATATCACACAACCAATCTTGTTGAAATCACGTGTCTCTTCTTTATCCTTTATTTTTTTTATTTATGCCCAAAAAAAAACATTCATTATAAAAAATATTAACACATGCTATCATTGCTCTTAAGAAAAATATTTTATATGTTTGAAAAATATCCATAACATAAAATAACATAATAATTTTCATAATAAAACCAAATCTGTAAATATTCAGCAACCTAGGCATATTTAAATAAATTTAAATTCAACAATATAATTCAGTTTATCCTAAAAATTTATAACTAATTAATACATATAAAAAAATCCAGAAAAATTATCAGAATTTATAAAAAAGATTTAGTACATTTTTCATAATTTTGAATCCAAATATTGTAACCTAATAAAACTGTTAAACTAAAAACCAGTGTACAATGATAAAATTTTATAAATTTTTTCTTAAATCAAAATATTCTGAAACTTTATGGAAGCATTTTTAATACAATATAAAATATGGATAAAAATTATAGACTCCAAAATAGACCATTAATAGCACTTTAAATTTATGAAATTCTACATCAGGATTCATATCAACACCCAAATCAGCAAAACAATAAGGATTTCGAAAATCATATTTAATTGTAGAAATTTCCAAAACTCGTGAAAATATTTGGAGAATCTATCACACATTGATAAACGTCCAGTAAAAATTTCAAGTCGAAAAGATATCAATAGCATGGGTTTTGAACGTTAATAAATGAAAATATTAAGTTTGTCAGATTCACTGATATTAAGGACAATATAAATAAAAAATTTAATAACGAATACAAATAAACCCCTATGATCATAAAAATTTCCATAATATAATCTAACATATAAATAAACAAGTTGTTAAAATTTCAGATTATAAAATTAATTCTAACCCTAGATATCATAGGTTGAATTTTGATCTAACAGTAGTAAAAACAATAAACTCAAAGAAAAGAGTGTTTTTAAATATTTACATTCTTCTTGAAAATTGAAGAAAACTAAGCAAAAACTCTTAAAAATCACAAATACTCTTAGCAATTATGAGAGAAAGATAGGTAGAAAAATTTATGAGGAGCCTTA
>JXTB01000134.1:0-36045 GCA_002914805.1 Parasponia andersonii
GGATTTGCGAAGTAGCAAGGGCACGTGAACAGTTGGAGAACCCAGCATCAGCAGTTCATGACACGTGGACGACTGGTGTAAAAACTGCTCCAACACTCATGTAATTATTACGCCGAATACCTACAAATATAAATTAATTTAATTCTATATATCGTAGTAACTTCAAGTTGACAAGCTCCCATATTTCAATATAAAATTTACCTATGCATAGACACGAAAGGGCAACAAGGGGCAACAAATCATGCGTAGACTAATTAAAAGTAAGGTTAACCCCTTTTTGTATTGGTAAATACTTTCCATTTTAAAATCCATATTAGTATATATGATCACTATATTGTATCTTAATTTTCCTTCAAATTAAAACTGATTAGGTCAGTTGCATGCACAGAACTATTAACTAGCTCTCGATCTCTCATATGTCTCTTTCTGAAACCCTGATATACGGGGCCGGAGTACTTCGTAGGAATTATGGGACATTACACTCTGATAAAGTAATTTTATGTAATTTTATATTATTGCATACGAATTAGGTACATACTCTCTATTTGTAATTTTAATATATTGTTCTTCATTTTGTTTTACTATTCGAACACGATATTTTGTATTAATGTTCAAACCTTATATATGAGGCCACCAATTTGTTTATCCACAACGCGTTACTTATGATAGAAGAGAGAATAGGGAACGACATTTCCGGTTTTCTGCATATTGATGTGTTTGTTTACACAAGAAGCACATAAATTTTTGTGAACTTCTCATGATTAGATCAGATATTGTGAATACTAGATATTGATGCAGCGGAATTGGAAAGAGAAGGAATATGGTTACTTCGAACCAATCCTTTGAGCCAAATCCATGGCTGAAATGAAGGCAAACCTCCAAAACTTTCGCTCTGTGTTCCATCTTCCAAAAGCCCCCTTCGACGATTCCTCTTTTCCTTCTTATGCCATCAGCCTCTCAACCACACCAACAGGCCCAGAATAACAGCAAAGCCCACATAGTAGAATAGCCCAATTAATCCTTAAACTCAGTCCAAGAATAACGCCCTAGGCCTCTACAGTAGTTATTACATGGATTCATCATTATCCAAAATGCAAAAATATTCCCTTGATGCTCTTATTAACTGGACATTTTTATAACCGAGATATCTGATCTTTATTCCTAATTAATGGCTAACTAGTAGTATACAAAATAGAAAATAAATCATGTTGATTTCAGTTCCAATTTATAATAACTAGCTTCCTAAGTCGTGAAGACAAAAAATAGAATCATATTCTAGATCTCTCTCTTCTTCTTTTTTTTTTTTTTTTTTTTTTTTTCCTTTTTTTCTAATAATTTACAGATTGTATTTCTTTATTATAGATCTGTAAATATGTTCTCAAGTCAAAAACAGTTTCTAATTTGTTCCTAAATACATAGATCAAAACAAGCAAAGATCCATTACTTCTATCCATCACTTGCATCCAAAAAGAACCATTTAATTAACTAGCCAATTATGTTAATTGCAAATGATATAATTAAGCTCCCCAATCGAATTGATCTAAAATTGTACGCATTAGAAAATGCAAAAAATAAAAATAAAAAAAGGCTTGTTATTTTGGAGAATATCAAGGGATGAAGCGGGCGAAGACCCCACGTTATATTGTATTTATAACAATTAGCGATTTTATTATTCAAGATGATCATGCGGGCGGAGGGAGAGGAACAAAGCAGCATATTGGCGGAGCCGATTAGCGGTCCCTCCGCCGAGCGTAGCCGCCGGAACTCCCCTAGTCCTCATCCTATAGCGCCGCCATCCAAGCTGTATAACGATGGCTCCCCATGTTCGCCAGTTGGAGGAGTAGTATCTAGCCGTTCGCTTGAGCTTCTCGCTGGCGAACCTGTAGCGGAAGTGGCTGATGATGTACCGGAGATCGTCCGCGTTGATCCCGAACGCTTCGATCGGTTCGACGCACGTGAAGGTCGCGGAGGAGGCCGGAAGCCGGTTAACAAACGGCCTGCGGAGACACCACGAGAGAAGCTCGTCACCGAAGAAACCGCCGGATTCCAACGCGCTGGTGGCGAGGAACCCTTTGCTTAGGCCTTGGCTGCGATTCAACCGCCCTCGGACAACAAACACCATCCTTTGGATCGGGTCTCCTTCTCTCACTATCTGAAAAATAATAATTATAATACTGCTATCATGATTATAACAAAAATGGTATGAATAATCTTACTAATTGATTTACGTGACACAAGTAAGAGACATATTTGTGTATTGTAACAATATTATCGTTAATTATGACTAATAACATATAATTTACTATTGATCACTCTTATTGAATGTGCTTGTTTTGATAATGAATATAATTTGGAACCTTTTCGCCTTTGGAGTAGACGAGAGGCCTGAGACGATCGCAGATGTTGTCAAGAATGAGATCATCTAACAAGTGGAACAGAGGAACCTATAATTGATACAATAATATATTAGAAATTGATCTCATCGATTAATAAATTTATGTTCTATATATATACATAGAGTAAATCTGTGTATTGTTTAATCTACTATTATATGGATATACTATATATACGTAGCTACCTTCATGACAAGTTCTATGCAAAGATAACGTCTAATGTCCCTTCGAAGGCCATCGGGAAAATGTTGCATAAGCTCCATCTCATCTTGTCCACCCATGGATGCCCAACTTTGACGTTGAAAATGCCGAACTCTCTCTCTCAAATGAGACGGCAATTGTCTTCTTTTCATCCACCATTCCAGATCTTGATATTGTAGCTGCATTTTCTTCTTATTTGCCATCACCATATGCAAGAACACCTTTTTTTCATGATAATTAATGCTGCTATTAATATTTCTATAATAATCAAGTCTTGATAAAAAGTTCTATCACCACTACACATATGACTAATAGAAGTGTGAAGCTCGTCAGTATGAACTAACATGTGAGTCTCACATTTCTGTTAGTTTGTGAGCTTATAACAATTATATTTGAGACTCATTTTTATTAATGAGTTTGCTGATAATTTAAATATAACAATCATTTGTAACGAAAATTTAATTAATTAACTAAGCAACTATGGAAGCCAGATACAGAATAATATACGCAATAACAATGATGAATGTCACCTGTATATTGCCGATTAATGTAACGAAGAGCACCAACCCAGCAATTGTTATGCAGCAAGAATAAATCAATTCGAGCCAATTAGATGTAGGATCTAATTCGTTCCCGAAGGAGCTGTAGATTCACCAAGAACTTTTTATATCTACACTAAGATATACCATTGTCTCTAAATAAGTTTTCTTCTTACTTTTTTAAAATTAGAAACTAATTCCTGGAGAAGTACTTAGTTGATTGATATAATAATATCCTTGTTTGAATAGTTAATTAATTACCTGAGGTTCAACAAACCCCAGAAAACGGGATAAAGGATTTTAACGGCGAGGGAATTGCTGGAATAGACATAAAGAACAGGCGTATAAATTCCGTAATTGAAAGGGCCATCTACGTCTAAGCACTTTGAACTTATTGTTGTCACGTTACCACGGGACACTAAGTGATGATCTTGCGAATAGTAAACAGAGAGATTACAATTTTTGCTTCTCTCACACTGTTGCTCAAGGCATCCCATTAACCGCTCTGTTCCAAGAATGTACCAGCATGCTCCTGCAACCTGTTAGAGATGTATATTAACTATACACACACGCACGCACGCGCACACACACAAACACACACACACACACACATATATATATATATATATATATAAAGCAGGACTCAGAGAACAACTACTAGTCTTATTATCCTACACGTAATATATTGTTACAACATAGAATTGTCACATAAGAAAAGTTAGTACAATATGAGTTTCATACACATGTTACATGTCAATTTTTTTAAATTGAATTTTTGAAATAATAATTAAGATCAAAGAATAAAGAAAAAATTATATCTAAATATGCTGCATTTACTATATGTATATACATATATATATGCTTACGTGAGAGGCAATCAAGTAGGCGATGACGTTGAGGATGAAGCGCCACCAAACGCTGCCAAAGACGTAACCGGTGACCTTTTGTAGTCGTCTCATTAAATACAAGCTGTGGTACACCTTTGGGAGGAATTGAAACAAGAAGCTCAACAATAGAATGGTCATTATCACTGTGATCCTACCTTCTCCTAGTAACCTCGGCACAATCAGCCAAATTACTGCCTACGAATAATTAATAAAAAACCAAAGTTATGACTGTTTTCTTATTGAATGTATACTATATACTTGTACAATATTATCTCTAGTAAATTATTTTAAACTTCCAATAGAGAGTGTACGTAGAAAATGCCTCCAGCAGTAACTAAAATATAAGTGATGTGCACTAATCTTCACTTAATATTAATGTATGCATATCTTACATTTTGTCCTGTTAATTAATTTGATATGAAAGACATAGTCATATTATGTAGTGGCTGAAATTTAATGACGTACTAATTTCGTCCCTCAAATAATTAATTAATGTTGCTCTATTTTAAGCAAGATACCAACTTAAGTCTGCGTATCTGGTCCCAAATTAAAAGTGCCCACTAGACTTAAGTCTCCACATATTAATTTCATTTATTTATTTTCCCTTAAACTTTTATAAAATCGAGAATTTCAGTAAGTAAATTATGATACGTACGACAAACACGCAAGAATTGGGCGATACCAAAATTATCCTTCACCTGAGGAATTGGGAGAATAACAAAGGCGTCAAGCCAAAACCCCTTGAAAGACCGGATGTAATGAGACGCAATGGCACGTGTGTCCCACACGAGCTTCCCACACCCGACCACCATGGACTCGCTGGACACGTAAGCGAGCCGGAACTGAAGCCAGAGGTAGGCCAAATGTACCGCATCCAAACACGTCCTTACGACGGTGACCACCACGGCCAGCGCCACGTCCAGGTAGAAGCAAGGGTCCCCACCCGCGCTCAACGACATGACGTACAAGAACAAAGGGTCCACGGCCAATGCCGTCCCACGAGCCAGCAGCACCACCCGATTCCACCTCTTCACGCTCTTGCTACGCGGGTCAACGACCCCGGCACGGGCCGCCCTGGCCCAGTTGGAGGCCCGGTTCCGCGATCTGGGCTGGGCCTGGACGGGCCTGAGGCAGGACCCGGCGGAGGCCTCCCACTGGGGCTGGTGGGAGAGGTCCCATCGAGTGGAGTGGAACACTGGGACACCCACTTGAGTACATGCATAGCATTCGTTGATATTGGAATCGAAGCTAATCGCCCGCTCATGGAAATTGTTGTCGTTTCTACCACTTTTGGTGTCGTTTCCACTGTTTATAATCCCTTCTTCTTGCTTGAAAGATAGCTCCTTCCAATACCTGTAAAAGTAAAAATTATAAAACTGTAACATTCTTCACATATTAATGTACATAAATACATAATGTCGTATTAATATATATATATATAAACCTTGGAGGAGTAGGCATGGTGAGAAGAGTGAAATTGATATCAAAGGGAAGGAAGACAAGGCGAAAGGGCCGAGGGGAATGGAATGGAGTGGGGTGGTAGTATATATGAGTGAAGAGACACGTAGCTAAAGCGCATGAAGGTATAGTGTGTTCTGACTTTGAGAATATAAGGCCACCTAAGGACGTTATGTATAAGCCTTTAAATCTCATTTCATGTACTGCCAAAATTAAATAAATCCCAAAAGCTTTATTTTAATTATTTTCTTAATGAGTCCTTTGCTGGCGGATAGCTTTTTTTTTTTTTTTTTTTTTTTTTGTTTCTTCTTTTTTCTTTTTTTGGGATAGCTAGCGATAGCTTGGAAACTTCTTATAAGCTTAAATCATGTAATGCTTGTACTTAACGTTTCGTACTAGAAGATAGTGCAAAATTATTGCAGAATTATATATACGGGGACAAAATAAGGATTGTATTAGGATTGTATTGAGACTAATTAATTACAATTAGAGCTATACTTTTCTATATGAGGACTGTTAATTAATGATTGATCTAATTTCAGATATTTTCTGGCAAGTCAAGTTCTATAATATTAACGAGTCCTATCTAATAGTATTAAGTGTCTTTCTTTACAAATAAGTAGTGCCTGTATATGTATATTATGAATTCAGATCTCGTGTTGAAACAATGAATGCTGACCACGTCATATAAATCCCAAGAACCAACTAGTTTTTCATAAACTTTCAAATATTTTTTTAGAGTAATAGTAAAGGCCACCTTATAGTCCTCAATACCATACAATATATAATATGTAATCTGTTATAGAACGATTATAATTAGATATATATAAGATCTAATTTATTAACTATAATTACCTAGTAATAGAATTACACAAAACGTGATATTATACAATAATACTTTTTTTTTTTTTTTAACTCTAATGGATCTAATTAATTTGAAAGTTTTAAATGACGTGATAGCTATCCACTGTAGATATTCATCAATGCCTCCTCTCTCCTTTTCTTTTCTTCTGATCGGCCAAAATCTTTTTTCTTCTTTTTCTAATCTGTCAAAGAGGCAGACGTAAAATCCCTTAATTTTTTTAGTAAGGACATTATGGTCTTTTAACCATATTTTTTCCAAAAAAATAATTCAAATTTAAAATTCAAATTTGGGAAAAAGTGTGAAAAATGTCAAAAAGGGACTGAATTGCAAAATTAGAGGGCTAAATTGAAACAAAACTAGAAAAATAGGGACTTACATGAAATTTTTAAAAAATTTCACCGTCTTTTAAGGAGCTGCACGTGGCCAGCCCATAATCCCTCTCTCTTTCTCTCTCTCCTCCCTTCTGATTCTCTTTGCTGAAATGACAAAAAAATGCTGAAAAACCGCTGAAGCTCTAACTAGTCGTCCCACACCGCTGTTAAGCCGTGCCACTGACCAACATCTCCCACCGTCATTGAGCCGTGCCACCAACCTGCCATCTCTTGTTGTCAGTCCCAGCCTTGTTGAAGCTCTCTATCACGTAAAAAAGTTGAAAAATACCACAGATTCAAAAGCTAGCTGGTGCTGATTTCGGCATCGTTTTGCCGTGAAACCGATTGAGTTCGATTCGTCTCTTCACGATCTTTCCATCTACTGGTATATATATCTTAATTCGAAATTATCTGGATTGAAATCTATCATGTTGAACAATTTTGAGTAATTTTAATTTTGTATTATGATTTTTTAATCAACTATTAGATCGTAAGATAGACGTCATATTTGTAATATACTCATAAAACTATAAATTTTGAGATATTTATTGACTATGTTAAGTAAAAGGTACAAAAATCGAAATCAAATGGCTCCGATTTGCCTTGTTACTGTGGGCCTGAGTTTTTCTCGAGCATAAATCGGTCAAGTTATATATCTAACTCAGATAATTTGGATGTTAGGAATTTAGTGGAGATGTATGTTTCTCCATTAGAGGCTCTGTTAGAAAAATAACATTTCAAACTGGATGATTGAGGATTCGAAAATGACCTCCGACTCTCCAAACAACAACTAAATGACATTAAACGCTCTTAATAACACCGTAACACACCATAATCACTTGATTGAGGTAGGAAATTGATTACTTAATTCTAAAACTAGCTTAATTTATAAATTTATATATTTTCAGTAAATATAGAATTTCATGATTTAATTTATAAAAATTGTGTTTATATATATTTTTGAATTGATTTGAGATATAAACTGTCTAGGAGGCATACCACACTACTTGGCGTGTTATATATACTGTTTTGAATTATTTTCTACAGGAAATTAAATGTTTGGATTTTGATAAAAAAAACGGCTGTTATACTACTGAAACTTTTAGAAAATCCAAAACGATTTGAGAACTCAGTTTTGAGGGCTAAATATTATTTAATTAAAGAATACTGCATAGTTATATTGTGATTTTATAGAAATGGTGCATATCTTTATTATGTCATTCATATAACATTTGCATGCATTCGCATACTTACGCAGCCATCAGACTTACGGTACCTCACATCTGTGCTCGGACTTACGGGCAACTCATAGGATTCCTCGGACATTCTGATTACATACATAGTTATATATTAGCTTGAATAGATATGTATTGGTTTTCATGGATATTTTATAATAGTTTGGGATATTTGAACTATTGGACTGTGATTTCCACTTGGATTTTATGAACTGTTTTGAATGGACTACTAACTATGTAAGACCTTCAACGTGAGTATATTTATTATGTATAAAAAGAACTTGTAATCGATTCTCTACTGAGTATTCACGTGCTTATCTCCTATTTCCTTCCACTTTCAGGTATTTGTTTATTTGAGATAGTGGTCTCAATGGTTAGACAAGCTGCTTGGCTTATATCGGTAATCTTATTCCTATTTCCTGGTGGGTGTCTATATCTTGTTTGATTCCTTTTTCTCGTTCAAATATTTAGCCTTATTTGTTGTTTTTACTAAGTAGATGTATGAGGATAATAATATTAAAAAAATTAGAGTACTTGAAATTATAAATGATTTTTGTAAATATTTTGGACTCTAGATTCATTTTACTAAAATTTATGATCTTAAGTAAATAGTTTTTAAACGAAATTCTTCAAAATTTTAAGTGTAAGTTTTCTCAAAAAATTAAACAAATGAGAGTATTTCTAATTTTAAAATTTATTTATTTTTGAGAACTAAAACTTAAAATTTCAAATACTTGATTTTTTAGAATGTTCAAAAATCACTATATTATTGTTTTAACTTAAAATTACTAAAATTTACAGCTTTGGATTTACAGTCGTGATAGGAGATCTTTTGGATCTTTCTCTCAGGTGGGAATTTGCATTTTTTCATATTTGAATACTTCTTCTATTTGGATTCCATCTATTTTTAGATCTGTGATAGTTCTTGTCCACTCAAATCTTGATTTGTGATAGTTTTGTATTTCTTTTTTATTTTTTTCTAATTTAATATTTAGATTTATAGTAGTTTTGGAAAGATCTTATATTTTTTTTTATCCTTTTAGTGTAGTTATCATCAGAGGTGGATGCAAGTTAAGGCAAAGCTATCTATAATATATATATAGATATATATTATATATAGATATATATATATATATATATCTATATATATATAAGGGAATATGTCATATATAGTAAAACAAATTCCTTTTATAAATTCTTTTGTTTATGTACTTTGCCTTATTCAAAAATTAAAATTTAGTTATTTATTTAATCCTTAATAAATATCGTACATCTAATTTATATTTTTCTTTAAAAATTTCTTTTTTATCTTTTTTTATCTCTCCAGATTTTTCTCTTCCCTAACACTTATTAAAAACTTGTTTGTTTCTTAGAATTTATCATTAAAAATTAGCATTTATAATGTCATTATATTAAGTAACGTTTATGATTGAAAAGTTAAGTTTTGTATTAAATACATGCATGCCTATGTATATATATTGGTAGAATTGTCTTCATATGTTATATTTTGTATTTTCTTATGTTTTCTAATTTATATATTTGATTATGAACTTTAAACATGTATATATTATGTTGGTGACAAGTTTGTAAATCTTATATAATATTTTGTGGTCAACTAGTGTGTAAATTTTTACATAGTAATAACTGGTTTTCTGTAGCAAAAAAAATTGATTTTTATTTATGTTTATGCCCACCCTAAAGTTAATTTCTCAGTTCGCCACTGATTATCGTCCAAACCTGTATCATTTCTAACTCAAATCTGGATAATTTGTGTAGTTATTTTTACCATCTAATAGCTTTTGGATTCAAAGTTAGAGACACCAATAATTGAGTGGAGGGTACAACAGTGATTTATATGAGTCTCTTATTCCGAG
Organism: Parasponia andersonii; assembly: GCA_002914805.1. Taxonomy (NCBI): domain Eukaryota; kingdom Viridiplantae; phylum Streptophyta; class Magnoliopsida; order Rosales; family Cannabaceae; genus Trema; species Trema andersonii. The sequence goes on from JXTB01000134.1 coordinate 9,824, forward strand.
TCGACTTCGCGAGGATCCTATGGCATAAAATTAATTCCTCTATTGATTTTAATTTGTACGTTTTTTATACATGAATGTTCTTTGTATTTGAATGCCTTTTGATGGGTATTGTATTTTTCTTCTACTATTAATGAAAGCATTTTTTTCTTTCTTTTGGAAAAAAAAATTCTATCTAGTATCCACCATACATAGACAAGAATTAATTTGACAAGATTAGAACTAGTCATGTTTCATTCATATACATGCAAAAACTCAGTTAGCTTTCTAGCTCTAAAAAAAAAAAAAGAAACTTCCACTTAGCAATTTTACATAACATGAATTAATGTGACAATAACAAAATTGGACAAGTCTCCGGTGATCTTTATGTTGGGTTTATACGTTAACCCAATATGTGGACCACATAGGATTTTATAACAATTATATGATATTAGGGCTGTCTAATTAAGTGAGGTCTTTAAGTGATCTGATAATGAGTTCAGGAAATTATCTATTTAGTATGTACTCTGTAATATGTGATTATCTAATTCTAGTCCAATAAGGATTGATGGAATCTCTATTTGCTACTAATATATAAAGACATAGCTATTAGAATTTTAGTCCCCAAGCTAAATAAAATGTGTGTTCATCTCCTTTGCCTCCATCAACAGAGAGAGTTCCCATTGAGCATACATAAAATATTCTGCCTATGAAAGACTTTCTACCCCCAAGCTCTAATTAATTAATCGTTTTTGCTTATATGATCTCATCTTTTGCTCTCAAACACGATAGATATGGGTTAGTCATGGGTTTTATCTCAATAAATCTTTTTCTAACAATTTGGCATGATAGATCCTAATATTGTATTTGATTTAACAATCCATTATATACATCTAACAAGTAGTATTAAGCACAGGAAATCATCGTAAATTGCTTAAGATAATCATGCATATCTCTATTTTGTGATATCTTTATCTATTTGGATTTCTAGGGTTTAGATATAACATGCATGATTGATGAATTTTTCATGGTTTTGTTGAGATATTGAGTGTTTGAAGGTTGAATTTTGAGTTTTAGGTCATAAAGATTACAGATAGGGACAAAAAATCCCATTAGGTTTGAATTATCCAATTTTAAAACCGGCTAATTAACACTAAGGTCGAAATCTAGCATTGTGGCGCTACATTGGTGGCACTGCGGTGCCTAGAACAGAGAGCTAACGATGCGGTACCAATCAATGGCATGGTAGAGCCACACTCAAGTCGCGGTGGCACTGCGACGCTATATGTTGGCACCGCAATGCAACCACCTGGGTTTAGAATTTTTTTTTTCTTTTTTTTGGGTCAAAATTTTGACCTAATTAAGGTTCATGGTTTTGGTTTTGGGTAAAATTGAGTCATTTTCAACTCAATTCAAGGAGTTCTAACTTAAAACTTAACCAATTAGTTTTATTTTCTCAACCTAGCTTTTAGTACAACCCATATTTCTTCTGTTGAGAACTCTATTTGGCTTGAGAGTTGATAAAAGTGCTTAAAATTCAATCGGTCATCTATTAATATTTTTGCAATGAAATTTTCAGTTTAATATTCTGGGCACTTTGGTTATTGCTTTCTTTGTACTATTTGTTTAAATATTTTGAATTAGATAAGTTAAAACAACATGTTTCCAAAGTAAGCTCTATTGTGAAAATTTATTTATTTTTAAATATTTGAATGCTTGTTGTTTATTGTTCATGCGAATAATTACCAACCCAAAAAAAGGTGGTCATTTGGCTGAATAATGAGCACACCTGACAAGATTCCATGTGGACAGTAACTCGACCCAAAGGTTGTCTGATAGGATTTATTGTAAATATTTGATTACTATATTGAGGAGTACCACTTATGAGTTAATAAGTCGGCTCAAAGGAAGGCTTATTGATATTATTCTGGGTATCTTGTGATGGGAGCCCACCTTAGATGTTTATGTCATACTAGTGTATCTTATTCTTGTATGCTTAGTTTATGACATGTTTTAATGTGAGTTGTTATTTTTTAGTTTCCGCTTCAAGCATATCTACCAATTTTAAATTCAATTCCTGCGCTTAATAGCACAAACTTCAAGAAGTGAAAAGAGTACATTATGATTGTGCTCAGTTGCATGAATCTGGACCTTGCACTCAAGAAAGAACAACTTACTACTCTTATAGATGAAAGTTCTGCTATAGATATTAAGAACTTTGAATAGTGAAAACGTTATAATCGCATGAGTCTTATGATCATGAAACATTTCATACCTGAGACCATTAGGGGCTCTATGATAGAGGTTGATAATGCTAAGGCATTCCTTAACGTAATTGCAGATGTTTCCAAAAGAATGATAAAGTAGGAACAAGTACCATGTTGAACAATTTACTTGCTATGCATTATAAAGGTAAAGAGAATATCATGGAGATGTCCAATCTGACTTCAAAACTAAAGGTACTTAAGTTAGAGCTGTCGAATGACTTGCTCGTTCAACTAGTTCTACTTTCTCTTCTGCCATAATTCAGTTAATTTAAAGTGAGCAGAAAGGAAAATGGACTCTTAATAAACTCATATCTCAATGTGTGTAAGACGATGATAGATTGAAGCGAGATAAGATAGAGAGTGCTCATTTAGCAAAAATATCTCAAGATAAGAAAAGGAGAAGAACTAAGGATAAAGGAGCTGTATATGGGACTTCACATAATAAACTGCAAAATAAACAAAATGATGAATCAATTTGTTTTTTCTACAAGAAGGCATGATATATTAAGAAGAAACATCCTAAATATGTTGCCTGACGTGTCAAGAAGGGTAAACTTCTCAATTTTATCTATTATAAGGTTAATTTTTCTTTTGTACCTAATCATACTTAGTTGGTAGATACCGGTGCCACTACTCACATAAGTATATCTATGTAGGATCATCTGAGGAGTCGTTTACTAAGTGGTACTGAAAGATACATCTATGTGGGCAATGAGGACATAACTATAGTAGAGGCAATAGATCTAGTTAGGTTGTAATTAGACTCTAGTTTATTTTTAAATTTGGATGAGACATTCGTTGTACCGTCATTTAGATAGAATTTAATTTCTATTTCAGTTTTAGATAAATTTGGTTATTTTTGTTCATTTAGAAATAATAAATATAGTCTTTTTCAAAATTCCAATATTATTGCGATTGGTACTTTGATTGATATCCTAAACAAAATCGATACTATTACCTCAATTAATGAAACTTTACATGTCGAGAAATGTGGTCCAAAATGCAAACCCAATTAGAATTCCTCTATATTATGGCACAAGCGATTAAGACACATCTCTAAATTGAGAATACAATGTCTTATGCCAGATAGAATTCTTGACCCATTTGGCCTCATAGACTTCACAGTTTGTGTTGAGTGTATTAAAGGCAAACAGACAAATGTACGTAAATTAGGTGCTAATAGGAGTTCCGGTATCTTAGAACTGATACATACTGATATTTGCAGTCCATTTCCTACGGCTTTATGGAATGGCAACAGTATTCTATTACGTTCATAGACGATTACTCTCACTATGGGTACCTATATTCAATTCATGAGAAGTCACAATCCTTGAATATATTTAAAGCTTTCAAGGCCAAAGTTGAAAATCAACTCGACAAGAAAATTACAGCCGTCAAATTTGATCATGGTAAACAACTTCCAGGACCTTTTGCCCAGTACCTAAAGGAATGTGGAATTGTCCCATAATACATAATGCTAGGGAATCTAGTATGAATGGTGTTTCTGAGCGACGAAACTGAATACTTAAGGACATGGTAAGGAGTATGATTATTCATTCCTCCTTGCTTGAGTTACTCTGGGGAGAAGCACTTAAGACTGCAATATATATATTAAACAGAGTACCCAACAATCAGTAGCTAAAACCCCATATGAATTATGAACAAGCAAGAAGTCTATCATTAAGCACTTGCATATTTGGAGATACACTTATTGCTAAGAGTGACAGATTTAGCATGAGCAAATATGCCCCAAGAGATACACCCATTACTAAGAATGATAAATTCAGACTCATTCAATGCCTTAAGAATGGGTTTGAAGCTAAAGAAATGCAGAAGATCCCTTATGCATCTGCAGTAGGGAGTTTGATGCAGGCCTAGGTGTGTTTGTGTTTGGATATACCATACATAGTTGGAGTGTTAGGCAGATATTTAAGCAACCTTAGTATAGATCATTGAACAACAGCAAAGAATATAATATTTACAGAGAACAAAAGATTACACATTTACTTATTAGAGATCTGATCGTTTGGAGATCATGGGGTATTTCGACTCCGATTATGTTGAATGCCTAGATAGTAAGAGATCCACTTTAAGCTTTATTTACCTGCTTGTTAGAGGAGTTGTATCATGAAAGAGTGCTAAGTAGACGCTTAAAGTATCTTCCACTATAAAGGTAGAGTTTATAGTTTGTCATAAGGCATCGAATCAAGGGATATAATTACGGAATTTTTTCACTAGGCTGTAAATTGCATTGAAAAGTCATTGAAAATTTATTGTGATAATAGAGCCACTATTCTATATTCTAATAACAACAAAAACTTATCAAAGAAAGAGTTCAAAATCATCTAGTGTCTATAAAATATATCGGAACTAACTCTATATTGGTTGATTTGCTTACCAAAGGTCTAATGCCTAAGATGTTTCATGAGAACACTGCTCATATAGGTATTGTACCATTTAAGGATATTCAGAATTAGTGGGAGTTAGATTTTGCAATTTCTTTTGTGATAAACACATTTATTATTTGATATCAATAGAGTGATGGTTTTCTCTTATACCCTGAATTTATATTTTATTTTCTTTCTATTTGTTGTTTTGCATAAAGTTACGATTTTGTATGAAGAGAAAGACTAAGGTTGATTCGTAGGAATAATAAAATAGGACCAAATGAAATTGGGTATGTAAGATCACTTTTCGTGTGATTTTTATGCCACACATCCATACTTGATTTGTGTCACTACGTGTATTGATTTGGTAATTATTGATATGTTTAGTTGCCTACCAAAGTGCAATGAAGTCTAATTTGGTTTCATTTTGATATACAAGATGATTCAAATTATCTTAAGAATTAATTTCTTAACAGATAGTAATAAAGTGTGCACTCAAGTTTTCATTATATAATCGTCTTAGGAAAAATCCTTGTAGCCCCAGTGGGAGATTGTTGGATTTACACGTTAACCCAATATATGGGCTACATGAGATTTTATAACAATTATAAAATATTAAGACTGTCTGATTAAGTGAGGTTATTAAGTAATCTAATTATGAGTTTAGGAAATTACCTATTTAGTATAGACTTTGTAATATATGGTTACCTAATTCTAGTCCAATAAGGATTGATGAAATCTCTACTGGCTACTAGTATATAAAAACATAACTATTAGGGTTTTGGTTTCCAAGCCAAATAGAACGTATGCTTCTCTCCTCTGCCTTCATCAATGGAGAGAGTTCCCATTAAGCATACATAGAGTATTCTACCTCTATTATCGGAGAGAGTTTCCTTTGAGTATACATAGAGTATTCTGATTGTGGAAGACCTTCTACTCTCAGGTTCAAATTAATTAATCACTTCTAATTATGTGATCTTATCCTTTGTTGTCAAATACGATAGATACAGATTAGTCATGGCTTTTATCTCAACAAATATTTTCCTGACAATTTGGCACGATAAATTCTAGGATTATATTATATTTAACAATCCATTATGTACATTCAACACTTCACTCGTATAAAAACTCCAACCTCTAGAATACCTGTACAATGTATTATATATGTATAATGCATTTTGGATTATACAATTGAATTACGTACTTTTTCATATATATATGTAAAAGTACAAGTACTCATATACGATGATACACGCATATATTTTCACAATGAATTTTTCTACAATTTTACTTTATTTGTTTAAAATCTAGTTTATTTTTCATATTCAAATTATATTTTATTCAAGTAGATTTTTTTGTTTTATTTATTATGCATTTGCTAATTTTGTTTTGAATAACTCAAAATTAATCAATTTTCAGTAAATAGTCTTATGAAAACTCGAATTAAATAGGTGTCAAATATGATATTTTTATTTAGAATTTATAACGTTTATTAGTTCAATTTTTATATGAGTATTTGTTTTTCAAAATTAATCGTATCATATATATTAGAAAAATAAATTAGTAAATTTTTGGCATAGACATATTTTTACCCGAAATTTTCAAGTATTTACAATTTTTAAGTATTTTTAATTAAAAATTGTTAATTATCCCTATTCATATTATTAGAAATGTAATTCTCAAAACTTCTAATTATTTGCTAGGAATGAAAACGAGACACTGGTACTTCAAATATCTAAGTGGATAGTGGTTACATTAGTTAAGATGGAAATTTTTTTTGCTCATATCTCACGTCTTTGAAACCATTTAATATAAAAAATTCACACACATAATCTATTCAATATATAATAAGCGTGGAAGGGATTTTGTGAACAATGCTATTTTTGTCATCTTTTTTCCCCAACTTTCTGCCAATAAAAGATCTTAGCCATAGATAAGATATAAGGGTCCTATATAAGGGTCCTAAAGAAAGAAAAAAAATCTCTCCTCATCTTTCTCTTTTCTTAGGAATTTAGGTCACTGGATAGGATTTTTTTTATCTCCCATTCATTGCTTCTTTTAGATTATTATACTATTATTTTCAGGTTTTTATCTCAGTTTGTTAGCATATATTATCAATTTCAAATCTACAATTTTAACTGACATATAAAAAGTATAAAAAACGATCAAAGACAGAAAGTAAAACGGACTGACTATATATTTTTTTCCTTTTACTGTTTATTCGTATTATTTTTCTTAATTGCTATTGAGGTTGTGTACTTGGGTTCATAAACTCTCATTTTTCTAAATATGATTTGTTTATTAGTTGAATTAAATATTTAGAACCCAAATTTATATTACTCAAATAAATATTTTATATAATTATTTTTAAGCTTCGGTATTTCATTTTATTGGGCTTGATCTTCTATGATTCTATTAATTTATATTATGTAAAAATACTTAGATTCGAGGGATTATTTCAGTCTACTCAAAGAGACCATCTGATTAACAGGTCTTTTTGTGAGCTTATTTTCTATTTATTTCTTCCATTTAGATGGAGATAATATATTATTCTCGACTTTATCAGTATTTTGGTGAATTCTAATAGAAGTTTGTTACATTCTCGATTCATCTTTTTAAACCTTCTTTTATTCAATACATATGCTTTTTATCTTGCTTCACAGATTAGTTAGGTATAACTTATTGGGGACTATTGATTCCAAGAATTAAACATTGCTCAAAATAAGACTTAAAGATTAAAAAATTGATTAGTAATTTAGTTTTAGAACTATATATTTGGTAGGCATTATAGAGGTTCTTGTTTCTATTCTTAGGAATTTTGTTCAAAGGGTTGGTGTTCCCGACTAAGTGTTAATAGTTTATTACCGTTCTCAAATTAATAAAGTTTTAATATTAGTATTTTGTAAAATACAGAGTCACAACATACTAATTACTAATATTTTGTGTAATATGCCTCTGTGGTCTATAACTTATGATCATTTCTTAGAATATATTCCCATAATCTAATTCTCTCTAATTTATAAACTTTTGATTTATATTATATACGTGCGTCTGTAGTTATAACTAATTTAGATTTTTCATTTGAAAATTTTCATTTGCTAGGCTGAAAAAAAAAAAATATATATATATATATATCTTTTCTTTTTTACTAAAAAAAAATAAGCACTCATCAACTACTATTGTTAAAGGTTTTATTTCACTCTTTTATAAAGTCACTATACCTATATGAAAAAAGTCTGATATTTCTCGTCATGCGAATCTATTGAGCTATTTATTTTCTCTTTGTTTATCTCTGAATCTTTGTACTTGACTGATCTAAATTAATAAATTTGAGAAATGAATTATTGTTTCACTAGATATGCTAGACATACCTATTGCACAAAAGAGCGTTCTCATTTATTATTGTCTGGTATCATCATTTTTTTTTTTTTTTTTTTTAGATATGCTAACCAAATAAATTCTAAAAAGAGGATGTTTTGATTTTGGCATTTTATAACTTCAATATTTATATGTATAGAGATTTATGTGAGATTCCATTCAATGTCCATATATGAGGATCAATGAATTATCTATTTTATTTATCAACCTTTGTCATTGATAGAAATTTGACAGTAAGAACACGACCTACAAAGTGGAAAGTAAGAACACGACCTACAAAGTGGAAACTGATTAGTTGTTATTCGATCTCTATATATTATTCTTTTATGTACACCCAATACATTTGTCTCATATTCATATGGGTTCTTTGCAATGATAGTTTCTTTCCATCATCGAAGCAAGGATTGTGTATTTATTTTTTATAATTTGTGCAAAAATGTGGCATACTTCATTTAGTTCTCATTTTGTTAATTATGACTTTTGTTAACTGTTTCCTGAATAATCTGTTAATGGGTTTTAAGGTATATATTATCCCCTCACAAATAAGAATGTGAGCAATGACATTGCCACATTGGTGGTCTGCAGGCATAGTGATAATTGATAATGAAATATTTATTTTGAAACAATTTGTATACATTTTTTTCAGTTAATAATTTGGGACTTAATGCATATCTTGATCATGTATTCCCATATAATTTTTGTGACTTTTTATTAGATCGGACTTTTTACTAGATCACACTCTAATATGTAGAGCTTGTCAAATATCATCATTTGAAATATGAAGTATCAAATCAGATTTTACAATAAAAACTTTTATTCTTTAAATTATATTCCATGATCTATACCTGAAAAAAAATATTTTATTTCGAAGAACATCGATGATATAAGTTCTAAATTACTTTATATTTTTGTCTATTCTTACTTTTTCACTAATAAATTTTAATGAAAATACTATTTGCAAAGGGATAACAAGATTCTAAAGATGATTCCACTGAAAAAACAAATTCCATAGATGATTCAGCATGAGACATCATTGATTGTTTACGGCCATTACGGCACCCCAAACTAGTCTGTATATATGTTTGCACAAGAATCATCTTTTATTTACTTTCAATTTCTATACATATGTGAAGTTAATGAATTATGAGATGTGACTGCAGTAATTAATAAGGAATAAGTTAAGAGATATTATAGCATATTGTGACTTTCATATAGACTGCATAGTTGCCAAAGCGGCCAACACTTGGCAAAGTGACGAGAAAATGGGTCAAAAATTTCAACAGTTGATAGAGAACAGGAGGAATCAAAAACTGTAACAGGTCTGATGCATTGTCTTTTATAGCCTGTTTTCTTCTTCTTTCTGGCTGCACCTGCACCGCTTTTTTTTTTTTTTTTCCCTGCTCAAATTGTTGAATCATCTCTCATTATAACTGCTAAATAAGTAGCAATTTAATCAGTTGCTAAGGTTATCAATAATTACTTTCAGCTACAAATTTTGTTTGTAAGTTGCCTCTAGCAACATTAGTCATACATATGTGTATACATATTAATATATATATATATATATAGATCTTATTAGGCATATTTGAAAGAATTACAAAATAAAAAGGATTTATATATAACGGCAACGCTGACTGCATACATTAATCGAACAATGTTCGTTACATGAAACAAAAAGCAACGCGGTAGAAGGCTTAAATTAATATTCAAAATCTTCCTCAAAACTAAATTAATCTCTCTCTCCCTCTCTCTCTCTCTCTCTCTCTCTCTCTCACACACACACACACACACACACACATTTTACTGCACCAACTCCGAAATCCATTCAACATGGGGCAAATCCGACTCCGACACATCCAACCCGGAACCCATAACCCTTCCGCCACCTCCACCTCCGCCTCCATCTCCACCAATGTCCCTTATCTTCAATGCCCTCAAACTCTTCAAGAAGTCCGAAAACTTCTGAAAAGAATCATCATCATAATCTCCAAGAATATCATCATCAGTACAATGGTTATTATCACTATTATTATTATTCTTCGTCAAAAGTGCTGATGACGTGGCACCATGATCTGCACTGTTGATCATCATATCCTTAGTCTTCCCCGCCATGATCATCATCTCATGATGATGATGATCACAACCGTCGTTCAACATCACATCCATTGGCCGGGCGGCTGCGGGGCGGTACGCCGCGTAGTGGTGGCGCTTGGACTTGGTCTCCTGGCGGAGCTGCTCCGGAGTGTGGGCGAAGAAACAAACCTTGCGCTGGCAGAGCTGGCCGGAGTTGCACGCGCGTGTCCGGTACCTCGCCGGGTGAAGCCAGTACTCGAAGACGCCGTGAGCGAACTCGCAAGCGTCGCCTTTGCTGCAGCAGGCGCCGTTGCGAAAGGCCGGGCAGACGATGGCTGAGTAGTTGTACTTCCGGGGGTCACGGCGCTGCGCCTTCTCGCCGCGGTGGGCGTAGGGACACTCCGTCCAGTCGTGGCTCCGCATCCTGGGGCACCGCTTGATTTTGTACGCGTACATTCGGAATTCGTCGGAGCCGTATATCGCCTCATCGGCGCGGTCGTTGTATTCGGCCGCGGCAGCGACATGGCCGGAATAATGGTGGTCGCCGAAGTCGTAGACACAGCTGGGATTGACACCTTTCAACATTTTTTCAGCAAAATTGATGAACTTTATGTCTATATATCTAGGGTTTCAACTGCATATAACATGCAAAGTATTCAGGGTACTTTAATTTCTATTCCTATAAAACACTAAATGATTTTGTAGGGGGGAAAAAAAATTAATAATAAAGTTCATATATGAGCTCGAATTTGAAGAAACTTGTGAATAATACGAAAATTTAAGTAGGATAGTATACAATGCATATAATTATTGAGCAGATATTAATATGTTATATACAACATAATTCAGAAAAATAGTACTAGTTTTTAAGCTTGAATCTCCTCGTAGCAACTAAAATAATGGCTTGAACTGGGTTCATAGGTTAAAGGAAAAAATAATGTGTAACTAGAATGGCCAAGCAAAGAAATATTTATGGGAATTGGAAAAGGAATCGGACAAAGAGAGAGGAGAAGCCATTATAAGTGGGAAAAGATTGGGTTTTACGAGTACAAGGAGTAGTAGTGCAGTGAAGGAAGGAGAGGGGCGTGCATTTAAAATGGTGGAACTTAACTTTGGTGTTGAGTTAAAATTTAACCGCCGTGGGTTACTTTAACTATATATGCATATTACTCGACCCTACATATCAAACGGTAACGGACGTCTCATGGAGTTTTAGTACTAGAACTCTCGCAGCATGCATGGCTTGTTAATTTGCCATTGGGAAGGCTCTGACTACCTGAGTGAGCCAGTTGTTAGCCTCACAGAGCAGCCTCGGCCATGTGTTTTTGGCCATTTTTAACAAGGGTCGTGGTGCCAGCCTCTCGTATATCCATCTTAGAATTGGTGGCACCTTATGATCAGCACATATATTTCTCATCAACATAGGAATAGAAATAATTTAAATAAACGACTTAAATTGTCTTTCTCTACAAATTAATGAATTACTATTGTTGGATAGTAAGATTCAATATTTTAGCATATTCATCTAGTGGAATTTAAAATACGTTTTTATAGTATACTAAATAATAATAATTTCGAAAAAAAATCGAATAAAAATTTAATAATTTGGCACGAAGAGTATCGGTCAAAATGGTTCATTTGATCAAATGTAAACGGCCAAATTTTGAACCTATTTTAAATAAATATATGTTTTTTAAATATTATAACAAAATAATCGGTATATATATGTATATATATGATTCTCAATCGAATAAGTATTTTTTTTTTACTATTTATAAGTATTTTTTTATTGCTATTGGATCAATTATCTAATGACACTACAGGAAATAGCGGATATTGCCGCGATATATATCGTCACAATAATCTGCTATATCGTTGCTATTTCTCTGAATATCCTATTACCACGACAATATCGTGATAATAGCTTGTGGTAATAATCCGGCTGCTATAGAACTCTAGTGCGACGATATTGTCTTATCGTCATAATACAATCTAAATTATTTCAACGATATTAATTTTAAAAAATAAAAAAATATTTAAAAATAGCTATTACAACGACATTTGTTACGGCTATAGGATATTCTATTACACTGACATTTGTCGCGACAATAGCGTTTACTATGGCTGCAACATCATAAAAAATGTTAATAGTTTTTAACAAAAAATTTAATCAGTAATGTTTGTTTTTTAACTTAAAAGATTAATTAATCAAATTATTTGAAATTATGATCTTTAAAAAACAAATTAAATTAACTATAAATAATATTAAAATAGTAAAAAAAAATTAATAACATTGATTAACATGTTATACAAAAATAAAATATAGTAGTAACTAGTTCAAAAACATATAATATAGTAATAAACATAAAGCTAATTGTCATCTAAGTGCTCATCCTTGTCGTCTTGATCGGGCTTATTTAAAGAGAATGATGGTCGCGCCGTAGGAATAGTCCGAAGCATGAGTGCTCGAAGCTCATCTAATTGCCTTTGAGTATCTTGCAACTCGGAATGTGTATCCTGCAACTCGGAGCGTAACTGCTCAATCTCTTGAGTTGATGGATGCAGTGTCTTATGGGATGGAAACTAAGTAAACTAGATACAGTCATCTCTCCTCTAAGTACTCTACCAACCCCCATCCTGTGGCCACGACAGACACCAAGCGCCTTAGCAACAATTAGGGTCTCGTCAATACGAGGTAGTGCTGATTGTACAGGATTCTCCTTTGCGTCAAATTCATCAGATGAGGTGGCATGTGCCTCTATCTGAGTAGCATGTAACTCAAACATCTTTGTCTAAAAAATTAAGAAATTGTTAAATGACAAAACACTTATGAAATAAAGTATTGAATCTTAAATTATGTACAAACTTTTGTTAAACTTACATATGCTAACTCTACTATCTTATTAACCCATTTCTTCGTAGACCTCAAGAAATAGTTGCATTAGAAATCGTCAATGATACTAAGACCCTAACAAAAGAAAGAAACAATTAATTAAAGAAAATAAAAGACAAGTAAGTTGAAAGAATAATAAAAAGAAGTAATTTATGGTACCTTTCTCTTTCTCCCTTGTGCCAGGGTAGAAGATCTATGATTTAAATAGTTGAAAAAAAATACTCAATATTTAATTTAATATTTTTCTCTCTCTATCTTTTATTATGAAAATATATGTATGACAAATTTTAATTGGAAAAATAATACCATATAGATATGTTAAAAAAACCTACTGGATTGGTGCCCTATATATATAATCAAATGTAAAATATGATGTAACCAGCATAAAAACTAATATACTCACTACTCTGTAAATTAATTAAAGCTGATGTATAAGGATAAGTGCAAACATATATATACTCGGTAATATAACTATAAAAAAATAGATATTTATTAAAACGAAGTGTTAAAAAGAGACACACACTCTAATTTCAAATGGCAAGAGACATCTCTTGGTATATAAATTACCAATAGTAGCTTTATATGCTTTGACCTTTTAAATTGTATTTGCACAATAAAGGGCATCCTAAGCGCAAGAAAGGTACTTTCTTTCTCAAATGATATGCGAGTAATGCAGTCACTCAATTTTAAGACCAATGTTCTCTTGGCCTCACTCATAGTACCCATATCTTCATTTTTTTTAATAAGGTTTCGTCAAGGGAATTTAATTAAGCACTAGCAAAATTGGCCACAAGAATAATACAAGTTTCTAAAGGAAAATAGAAATATTGCTCAAACAAAATTAATTTAACCCTAATCCCAGTAAGAGTGTGTGTCACGTCCCGAGGCCGGGGTCAATGACAGAATAGGTATTTCATAAATTAGAAATACCAAAAAGAACTAAATAAAAAGACTCAATTCATTCAAAATTTTACCCCGGGGACTCTAACCTTTCAAAACTGGCCTTAACAAAATATTTAAATGAAAATAAAATTTCACAGTTATGTGTCACTCATTGAACATAGACTATAAATAAAACAACTGTTTTAATAGTCGTACATCACAAATCATCTCACACTCAGACTCAGACATAAGTAATACAAACCATGTCCAAATTTCATATTCTAATTATAAAGTTTAATGAAATCCAAATTCCTACTGAAATTTAAATATTTCACAAGTCTCGTAAGAATCTACCAAATTATAAATAACTAATTATTCTGCAAATGCCTCGATCTGACTCTTCTGATCCAAATTACACTGAGTGCCACCTGAGGGGAAGAAAGGGGGTGAGCTAATGCCCAGTAGAGAATCAATTATAAGTTGCTACATATATATAAAATATACTCATGTTGAAGGTCCTGCATGGTCAGTAATTCTATTCAAAACAGTTCATAAAACTTAAGTAGAAATCATAATCCAATGGTCAAACATTTCAAACCATTGTAACATTCATCAAAACCAGTACATATCCTTTTAAGCCAACATATATCCATATATGTAATAATGATGTTCGAAGTGTCCTAATAGATCACTCGTAAGTGCGGGCCACCTAAAGAGGCGTCGTAAGTCCGATCACCCGAAGTGGGGCATCGTAAGTCTAATCACCCGATGTGGGGCATCATAAGTCCGATCACCCGATGTAGGGCATCGTAAGTCCGATCACCGAATTTTGGGCATCATAAGTCCGATCACCCGATGTGGGGTATCATATGTCCGATCGCCCAATATAGGGCATCGTAAATGTATGAATGTATGCAAATATTTTATAAATAACAGAATAAGAATATGCACCATTTCCACAAAATCTCAAAATAACCATGCAGTAATCTTTAATCAAATCACTTCTAGTCCTCAAAACTGAGTTCTCAAACCATTTTGGATTTTCTAAAAATTTCGGCATCACAACAGCTATTTTCTATCAAAACCCAAAAATCCAATTTCCTGCATAAATCAATCCAAAACAGTATATATAACACGCCAACCAGTGTGACATATCTCCAGGCAGTTTATATCTCAAATCAGGTAAAAAATGGATATAAACACAATTTTTATAAATTATTTCACGAAATTCTATATTTATTGAAAATATGTAAAATTCATAAATTAAATTAATTTTAGAATCAAGTAATCGAATCCCTACCTCAATCAAGCGTTTAACTAGTGTTACAAGACTATGGAGAAAGTTTGGCGTCATTTGGGTGTCGTTTGGAAGAGCGGATATCGTTTTCGAAACTTTGGTTCCTTGGTTTCTAAACTTGATTTTCAAATGGAGCTTCAATTCATGAAACGGACTTTACTACTGAATTCAGAGCACCCAAAAACCCTAGGTTAGACATATAATTTGCCGAATTTGGATGCGGGCCCCACGACACGCAAAGGGAGGCAAATCTGAGCCGTTTGATCTCGTATTTTGGGCCCGTTTTAGAACATAGATAATATATATCTCATTTTTCACAATTTTCAACGTAGATTCCAAAAATGATATTAGTTTTAAAATCTAACGGTCCGATCGAAAAGTCAATTTCAAAACCATTTACATACAAAAATGTCCAATGAAATTAAAATCAAATAGAGCAAAATTGAGACACAAGGTACCTACCATCAGATTGCCCGTGAGGAGATGAGTCCACAGCGACTAGTTTTGTGGCGAACGGTGGCCAGAATCGGCTCCGGCGAGGAAAAGAATTCACTGAATTTTCTGCGTTTTTCCGGCGATCGGCAGCTCCGACGGGGCTAGTTCTAGCAGTAGGAGATTTGTCCTATAGCTGGGCATCGATGTCGATCAGTAGCGCAGGGCAACGTTAGCCAGAGGTGGCTCAACAGAGCTTCGCCGAAAATCGGGTGTTGTGTTTGCTCCGGGGACCAAATCGCAAAAGAAAGAGAAAATTGAGGAATTTATGGGCAATTTTTGCAACTTTAGCGCTGCGTGTCAACTTCTGGTTAATTAGGCATTGTCTTGCTTATTTGCACTTGGACCCAGTTACCTGAAAATCTTCTCAAAAATATGCTTAAATAATTACATTTTGACCCCAATTGCCAAACTTTTCTTACATTTTTGCCCAAATGAACCTAGACCCAAATCCGTCCAAATTATTTTTTTTTTTTGGTCAAAAGACCAATCTACCCTTACAATTTTTATGGGATTTCACACGCTTCCCTCCTTAAATGAATTTTGTCCCGAAATTCAAGTACAAGTTATACACTCAAAGTACAACTTCAAGTTAAAAATTAAACAAGTGAGAGTATTTTTTATACATTTCTATCTCAAGTTCCCAAGTAGCTTTTTTTTCCTTATGGTGATTTCAAAGAATTTTGACAAGTAGAATTTCTCTATTGTGAAGCACTTTGAGTTCTCTTCCCATCCTAGAATAGACTCTATCTTAGACGGATCAACTGAGATACCATTTTGAGAAATCACATGACCCAAGAATTTAACCTCTGTCATCCAGAAATCACATCAAATTTGTTCATAGGTTTCACAATCAAATTAACTAATAACTCACATCCATCAATGACAATAGAACAAGAGTTGCATATAGTAGACACACCATTGACATTTCCCAAAGGAGTATCAAGATTCAAAGCGGGATCAAAGATTTCAAATTTTAAACCCAACATATTAGCAAACGACACAGATATAAAGGAATGTGATGCACCGATATCAAATAATACGTGAGCCCAAGAATGATAAAGTAAGATCATACCATCAACCACTCTAGATGCAGGCTGATCATATCCCTCTGTCCCGGTGACTGTATAGGTTTGAGCTTTCCTCTTTCCTTTGTTTCCTCTGCCTCTGCCCGGATGACTACTGCTAGGTCTAGGAGTACTACTGTAAGACTGTCTATAACCTCCTTGTGCTCCAGATTCCTGAGGTGTCTGGCATCCTGTGATGAAGGTAGAACCTTGAGGACGATATTAGTGCTGAATAGGAGAGTTAAAAGTCAGAGGTGAGCTTTGGAAATAAGCAGGCCTAGTTTGCTGACTAGGGATGGGCATCAAAGTTGCTTGACTCTCCTGTGGTCCTTTGGTGGTCGGTGAAAGAGTCTGCAAAAATTGGGGGTAATTTCTTCTAAAAATGGCCCTATTGACCACAGTAGTGGCAGGAATACGGAGTAAAATGCCCACTTCCTATTGAAACAAAACTGCCACTGCGTCCACTACTTTGTGAACCCTATCCTTGCCATCATCCTTTTTCATTTTTTGGTCTGTACCTTTTCCCTTATATCCACCAGTAGTTCTTCTATCACCAATCAACGTAGCTTCAATTCTCTGAGCTGCACCATAAGCCTCAATAAAGGTAGTAATTGGAAATGGCTCTAGTCTGCTGCAAATCTCTGGCCTTAAGTTGGTTCTGAAATGAACCACTTGCAGTCTCGAATGGTTTCCCGATGTATGAGCATACTGGAAGAGTTTCACAAACCTCGCATAGTATTCATCAACAGTCATACTACCTTGACGCAAGATATTGTACTGTTTCAACATCTTATTAACATGGTCATCATTGGCATACTATCTTCTGAACAGTTCATCAAATTGTTCCCAAGTCATAGTGGTGGTGTCATGAGTCAACCTAATAGTGTCCCACCAATGATCAGCAGTATTCTGAAACAAGTACATTGTAAAGCCCACTCTAAACTCTACTGGTACTGCCAAGGTATCAAATTTCTTCTAAACTTCCCTAAGCCATCTCAGTGTAGCTGCGGGATCGTGTTAGCCATAAAAGTTCACTGGGTTCGGCTTAGTAAAATCCCTGAAGCTTATAGATCGGCCATTTTCAGCAGTCGGCCTTGTCATAAGACTAGGTATCCTCTATATAGCTTGTTGAAGAGCATCAACAATATTAAAGGCAGGAGAGTCTTGTTGTGGAGGAATATCTTGTTCTCTCTCAGGTTGAGGCACTCTTCTTCTTAGAGACATTTTCTTGATCTGTATTTCAATATGTCCAATGTATTAGTAAGATGATGATTTTGCACGACTTATGTAAAAGAAATATCCAATCTTGTTTAATGAATGACATACTCCGAGTATTTTAAATTAAAAACTGAGCTCCGATACCAAATTTTCTGTCACGACCTGAGGTCGGGGTCAATGGCAGAATGGGTATTTCATAAATTAGAAATACCAAAAAGAACTAAATAAAAAGACTCAATTCATTCAAAATTTTTCCCCGGGGATTCTAATCTTTCAAAACTGGCCTCAACAAAATATTTAAATGAAAATAAAATCTTACAGTTATGCGTCACTCATTGAACATAGACCGTAAATAAAACAACTATTTTAATAGTCGTACATCACAAATCATCTAACACTCAAACTGGACATAAGTAATACAAACTATGTCCAGATTTCATATTCTAATTATAAAGTTTAATGAAATCCAAATTCCTACTGAAATTTAAATATTTCACAAGTCTCGTAAGAATCTACCAAATTATAAATAACTAGTTGTTCTGCAAATGTCTCGATCTGACTCTTCTAATCCAAATTACATTGAGTGTCACCTAAGGGGAGAAAGGGGGTGAGCTAATACCCAGTAGAGAATCAATTACAAGTTCCTACATATATATAAAATATACTCATATTGAAGGTCCTACGTGGTCAGTAATTCCATTCAAAACAGTTCACAAAACTCAAGTAAAAATCATACTCCAATGGTCAAACATTTCAAAACATTGTAATTTTCATCAAAACTAGTACATATCCTTTCAAGCCAACATATATCTATATATGTAATCATGATGTCTGAAGTGTCCTGATGGATCACTCGTAAGTCAGAGCCACCTAAAGAGGCGCCATAAGTCCGATCACCTGATGTGGGCATCGTACATCCGATCACCCAATATAGAGCATCGTAAGTCTGATCACCCAATGTAGGGCATCGTATGTCCGATAACCCAATATAGGGCATCGCAAGTTTAATCACCCGATGTAGGGTATCGTAAGTCCGATCACCCGATATGGGGTATCGTATGTCCGATCACCCAATATAGGGCATCATATATCCGATCACCTAATATAAGGCATCGTAAATATGTGAATATATGCAAATGTTTTATAAATAACAGAATATAGATATGCACCATTTCCACAAAATCTCAAAAAAACCATGCAGTAATCTTTAATCAAATCACTTCCAGTCCTCAAAACTGAGTTCTCAAACTATTTTGGATTTTCTAAAAATTTTAGCATTACAACAGCTATTTTCTATCAAAACCCAAAAATCCAATTTTCTGCAGAAATCACTCGAAAATAGTATATATGATACGCCAACTAGTGTGACGTATCTCCCAAGCAGTTTATATCTCAAATTAGGTCAAAAATGGACATAAACATAATTTTTATAAATTATTTTACGAAATTCTATATTTATTGAAAATACATACAATTCATAAATTAAATTAATTTTAGAATCAAGTAATCGAATCCCTACCTCAATCAAGCGTCCAACTAGTGTTACAAGGCTATGGAGAAAGTTTGGCGTCATTTGGGTATCATTTGGAAGAGCGGATGTCGTTTTCGAAACTTTGGTTTCTTGGTTTGAAAACTTGATTTTCAAACGGAGCTTAAATACATGAAACGGACATCACCATTGAATTCAGAGCACCAAAAAACCCTATATTAGACATATAATTTGCCAAATTTGGATGCCGGCCCCACAGCACGTAAATCGAGGTAAATCTGAGCCGTTCAATCTCGTTTTTCAGGCCTGTTTCAGAACATAGTCAATATATATCTCATTTTTACCATTTTCAATGTAGATTCCAAAAATGATACTAGTTTTAAAATCTAACGGTCCGATCGAAAAGTTAATTTCAAAACCATTTATACACAAAAATGTCCAACGAAATTAAAATCAAATGGAGCAAAATTGAGACACGAGGTACCTACCATCAGATTTCTCTTGAGGAGACGAGTCCACAGTGACTAGTTTTGCGGCGAATGGTGGCCGGAATCGACTCCGACGAGGAAATGAAACCGCGGTGTTTTCTGTGTTTTACCAGCGATCGGCGGCTCCGACGGGGCTGGTTCTGGCAGCGGGAGCTTCGTCTGGCAGCTGGGTATCGACGCCGATTAGTGGCGTAGGGGAACAATGGCCAGAATTGGTTCAACTGAGCTTCGCCGAAAATCAGGTGTTGTGTTTGCTTTCGGGGACCAAATCGGAAAAGAAAGAGAAAATGGAGGGATTTATGGGCAATTTTTGTAACTCTAGCACCGCGTGTCAACTTTTGGTTAATTGGGCACTGTTTTGATAATTTGCACTTGGACCCAATTTTATGAAAATCTTCTCAAAAATACCCTTGAATAATTACATTTTGACCCCAATTTTCAAATGTTTCTTACATTTTTGCCCAAATGAACCTAGACCCAAATCCGTCCAAATTCATTTTTTTTGAGATCAAAAGACCAATTTGTCCTTGCAATTTTTATGGGATTTCACAGTGTGGGCTATCATATTCTTATTATAAAAATATTATTACAATATACCACCTCTCACTCATAGAGAAAAAGCTCAATCAAATTCCTAGATTCATTATGTAGAACTCCTTCATTATGTAAATACCATAATAGTTCTATCTTTCTAGCGTCCATCAGTAAATGCCACCCTCTTTTTGATATCCATCAATAAATGCCACCGTCCTCATGACATTCATCAATAAATGGATGACTCTTGAAAGCTTCAAATCTAGAAGAATACCAACAAAATATGCAAAAAGAAATGAAAAAAATAACATCTCTAGATCTAAATGAAACATGATATAAATCTGAAGGATAATCATACTAATAACAAAAAACAACTAAAATACATCCAAAAATGCCACAAATTTAGATTTAATTGGAAATACTATAAATTTAGATATAGATAGACAACTACCTTCATAGAAGGATTAATGGGAAATAAAAGCAAAAACAAAAAAGAAAAATGAGAAAAAAAATCCATACTGAGAAAGGAAATATCCTTTTCTCCGATAAGAGAGGTACCTACTAAGAGAATAAAAGAAAAGAAGAGACGGAGTTGTAGAGGCTACTAGGAGTAGAGGACGCTTTCGGCTGAAGGAAGAGAGAGAGAGCAGAAGGAAGAGAGAGAGAGCGGATGAGAGTTCCTTTCTCTACTTTCTATTTATCCCCACGTTTTCATTTACGGTTAATGATTTTGATACTATTTGTAGGAAATATCATATTCATCAAGATGCCTAACATGCACCATCTAACCCACATTTATTTCAATCATGTTTCCAAATTTGATCATTTTCAGTTAGATGTTATAGATTAGTACAATAATATTTGCTACTATCCTCCAAAACGCATTTACATGATTAGTTAAGGGCACGACACCGCTTATTTATATATAAAGCTCAAATACATATCTCAATCATTATATACCCCAGATAGTACGGGACTCTACACATAATATTATGACCAAAATTCTCATTGGCAGGGGCGAATCTAGGAATTTAGTCCAGGGGTAAAGAAAAAATTACATAACCGTAAAAGAGTAGGAAAACTAAAAATTTCTCCTTAAAAAGTAAAATTGAAAATTTTTACTATTATTAAATAGGTTATAAATGTATTACAATTACTCTTAGCGATGTTTTACGGTCTGAAATCGCTATAAAAAGCTTCATCGTCAATCTTATCAAAAATTTCTTTCTCAATATAAACAACTAAATTGTTATTTATCTACTGATCTCTCATTTGATTGCGTAGTTGATTCTTTATAATGTTTATGATAGAAAATTCTCTCTCTGTAGTTGCAGTAACAAGAGATAAAATCAAACTGGTACTTGGTAACTTAATTAAAAGCATCAAATATAAACTCTCTTAGTCTTTTATAACACATAGTTTAGATATAGATATATTTTTATATACAATCCCATATTTATAATCCTCATATCCTCACAAAGCTTAAAGGACTAATTTACTAATAAACATTATGCAGATACATATATATAACCCGGCCAAGTCATTTGTTCGCTAACAAATATTATATAGTACATACAGAAAACTATGCCAAGTCAATTTTTAATTATTTTATTTATGGACTGCAGTATATACTTTAAAAGATAAGTAATGAGCTTTATTTAACATTTAATATAAATCATTAAAATGAGCTTTATAATTTATAAAATGGGTTTTACTAATGGAGAAAAACCCAAATTTTGAGGGGCTAAGTAGGCAACGACCACTTTTGTTTAGTATTTAATTAAAGTTAACAACACTATTAAATTATACCAAAATAAAGTTAGACTAAGCTTCTACTCTTCAATCGTGGCAAACCAAGATTGTTCAAAAATTTTCTCACACTTTCTCGTGTGGAAAATCTTTCGTATTGATTTCTCACATGGAAAAATCCTTCATAATAGCTATTTACATCAATAGGAAAAGTGTCACCAGCCTCTAATCAGAGCTCAATGTTCTCTAATCAAAGCCCCTCCTTCTTGAACCTTAAAACGAAACTTTTGTCTTACCAATTTCAAATTAAAGCTTTTCATATTTTACTCAAAGTGTACAAGATCGATTTTGAGTTATGGTAATGGTTTTTTCCTTTCAGATTTTTGTAAGAGCCTGAATTTTAGGGTATGCCATTCAAATTGAAAAGTAAACTATTTCTATTTGCATCTATTATTAGGAGGAATAGAGATTCTCTCACACTAATCTCAAATTGAAGATTCTTACATTTTACTCGAAGCTTCTTATCATTGCCCGTATATGTACAAGATCGATTTCCCCATAATTTTGAGCTATAGTAATAGTTTTTTCTTTTTTTGTTTTTGTAATCTAATTTGAACTTTATGATATGTCATTCAAATTGAAAAATGAACAATTTCTATTTGCAACATTCAGCAGGAAAATTTAACTTCCTCTGTATTTCAGTTTCAATATGTTGTGAAGAATCACTATTTCTTAGTTTTTTTTGTATCTGAATAGAGGAATTCAAATAGATTTTCAAATTCTAAATTGATTGTGATGTCACTTGAGCATATATGTAAGGTGTTTGTTGAAATGTCTACAAGAATTTCTCCTTACTAACAAACCTTCTGGTATTTCTAGCATGTTAAGTAAGGATTCATGAAGCAAATTAAAGCAAAGAAAGAGACTAGTGGAAGTAAAAAAGAAAAAGAGATAAGAAAGAATAAATATATTACATTCAAAAGAGTTTTCTATATTTGATTGAGAACAGTAATTAATTCAGAATCTCTTAACTATTTGATTCTCTGTACCATGTAGTTCTTTTCATGATCTTAATTTAATTTAGCTTATGGTGGTATTTGAATATAATCACCTATAACTTATGATGCAAATTAGCTTAGTTTGTTATTCGTAACTAGTTTTATATACTTTTATCATGTAATCTATAAAATGTTTTAAATTTGATGTCATTTAGAAATTGGTGGGTCAAAAGTTGAGATGTATATCTAGACATGAGACAAATAATTTCTATAAGAATCATAGTGGAGAGTATTAACTCGTAAGAAAAAGACTATAATTATTTGCACTACCCTAATGTTTCTCCCATTATAAAAGTTTTAGTTTTCTTGTGATCATGTTTTTAATGTCAATCACATAAATCGACTATAATATATGTAAATTTTATTTTTATGACTTACAGCAATTAATATATCTATTCAATTAATGTACATTAATTATTACCTTTTTTAGTTATAAACACTTAGCATTAAGCTCTACACATGCATATAGCGTATGAGAAAGTAGCCATGGAAGTCAGCACTAAATAGTACTGTAGTTAATCTTAAGTGGTCTGTTATATATACTATATATGTGTTTGTATATGTTTGCAGTTCTAACCATATATATCTTGTTGGTCTTCGATCACTTTGTCTCATGAATTTAGTATTATCTAAAGTATGGTTAAAGAAGAGTGCTGATAATAAAGCTAGTTGTATGCCCTGTCCTCTTTCAATTTATATGTGGATACTGCAAACAACTGGGCCACAATAGAAAAACTTGTAAGAATCCTCTTATATTGCATTCTTGAGGAAAAAAAAAAAGTAAAAGACTGATAAGCTAAGGTACTCAACAAGCTTCTAGGAAAGAAATTGAACTTTTTGTATAGTTAAACTTTCTATTATATTTTTATTAGTTGTATCTCGTATAGTTGAATGGTTTAGTAATGTTTTATTTTCAAGGTAATTTTATTTTGGAATCTCTAATCTGTCACTTTAATTATTTTTATACAGAAAATCTCAAATAAGATTTGAAGCTTATCCACATTAAAAAAGCAACATAACCAAAACTTCATTACAAGGACATTTGTGGCTTATTTTTTTAGAAAATATTTTTACTGATTGAACAAGTGTATTGATTCAAAAGTATAACTTAGAAAGTTTACATTAATATAAAGGAATTATTCTATCTTTGTATTAAATTTATTCCAAAGTTGATTGATGTGTTCTTTCTATATTGAAATCGTTGGATGTATACATATTTGTATTCAGATATCCAATAGGAGGCAACTAAATAGCATATTTGTCAGTAGACCAATAAAACCTTCTCCATATATTGTGTCTTATAAGTCAATGATTATCTATGTGATTTAGTGGTAACCACAGCTTCAAGTTCCTAGTAAAACAATAAAGACAAAGAAAACTTTGTCATTTACTAGTAAACACCTGCCACAAGTTTATTGTTTTCTAGTACACCCTTACCTAGAGAATAAGGTTTATTAGTAAACCCAATAGTTTTAAAGCTATGTAAACTATTCATTAATCACTAAGCATTCTTGGTTTACTAGTAAAATCAAATCTACAGAGTTATGGCTTAATACTAAAGGGTAAGCAACAATTTTGTCTTTTACTTGTAAATATTTTCCTAGAGAATGTTTACTAGTAAACAACTGCCATGAGTTTATCATTCAATAGTAAACTGTGAACCATAGTTTCAAGTTTACTAGTAAATGATGAATCATTGAAAAATCTTGGTTTACTAGTAAATGATTCATCATCGAATCTATGCGTTTTGGCTTAATAAAAACTCAAAGGTTGTTGTTTAAAAACAAACTCAAAGATTTATCTACAAAATTTACTTGTCGTTTACTAGTAAACAGCTGCCATAAGTTTTTTGTTTACTAGTAAACTATTGCCAAGAGAATAAGGTTTACTAGTAAACCCAATAGTTTTAAAGTTAGGTAAATGGCCAATTACTAAGAATTCTTAGTTTACTAATAAACTCAAATCTATAGAATTGTGGCATAATACTAAAGAGTTTATAAGCAAATACAAGTCATAACTTTGTCGTTTACTTATAAACACATTCTGTGGTGCCCAAGATTCTCACATGCAAATTGAGCTAATAATAAATATGTTCTAATTGCATATTAGGCATCTAGAAGTCGTTAATACTAGTTTTGTAGTAACATACT
This sequence comes from Parasponia andersonii, assembly GCA_002914805.1. Lineage (NCBI taxonomy): Eukaryota > Viridiplantae > Streptophyta > Magnoliopsida > Rosales > Cannabaceae > Trema > Trema andersonii. Next base: position 35,222 of record JXTB01000134.1, read on the forward strand.
TATTCATTATGTTATGTGCATTTACATATATGTTATTACACTAATGATTATCGAAGTGTTCCAATGCAGTGTAAAAGTTCAATACCCTCGGAGAGAGAGAGCTCAGTGTACTAAAAGAACAAAGAATATAATTATGAAAGTAATACTATGTTTGCATTGTTAATTGGAGTGTAATTGACTTATCTGTATGCTTAATAATTGGTTATAGGGCTAGGTTCCACCAAATTACAATAAGATTGACCATATAGGATCATAAGTCAAAGTATGACTAGTTTTCACTTTCTAAGGTAGGATTCACCAACTTTGACTACACTTGGGTGTATAGGAGTAACCAGCAATGTGGTGACTATGGTAAGAATGTTTTAGAGCTGGACAAATGGAAAGTAATATGTAAAATACCCAAAATATCCCTTAGAATTTAAGTTATACCTTTTCTTAGCCATTAAGTGTTGATTTTGGGTCAAATCTGGTCATTTGCTTTCCCTTTCTCTCCAGCCACGACTTGAAACTCTCCAATACTTTTTCTGACTTCTCTTAACTTCCCTCAAATATTTCCAAGAGTTTCCAATTAGTAGAACTCAAATTGGAGCCCTAGAAAGCAAGATACACTAAAACTAGTCAAGATAATTCTATTAAGTTCTTCTTTTTAAGTTTTCTCTTTTAATTTCAATTCTCTGCTTATTCCCACTTAAATAATGGTTTCTTCAGGTCTTCTTAAGTCCAAAAATATAATTCTAAGCTTAGAAAATCAGTTTGGTGGAGGTAGAAGGCAAGAAATCCAACAAAAGCTCAAACTAGTCAAAGTGAGCATTATGTATGATTTT
>JXTB01000134.1:44050-87637 GCA_002914805.1 Parasponia andersonii
GACTCAAATGTTTAAGAAAGAAAAGGGTACAATGGGTACTTTATGAGTTTTAAAGCATTCATAAGCATGCATAGTTTTTACTTACTGAACTTTAGCTCATTTTAGTCTTGTGATGCAGATGAGGAGGCATATTTTGGTATTGACTAGCTGGTTGCCTAGTTTGCCTTTTGTCGCCATGATCGTACAGATGTAGACGAGCTTGACTTGTTGGCGATATTTTTATTTTGAGATATTTTGGTGTAATGTAAATACTACTGTTGATGGCAAAATAGACTGGTGAAAACCTCTTTTGATTGTACATTTTGTAAAGACACTTTTGACAAGAAATGCCATACAGTTACTTTTATTTAAAGGTTTTAGAAAGTTCAAAATTTGCACACCTTTTTATCAAAATAAAAGATAATGTTTAAGAAAGAATAATGCTTCATAGTTTGACTGTATATGACAATATGGTTAAACTAGGGGGTGTTACACATTCCTAGAGAATGTTTACTAGTAAACACTTACCATGAGTATATCATTTACTAATAAACACTTTCCTAGAGTTTGTCGTTTACTAGTAAATACCGGCCATGACTTTATCATGTACTAGTAAACACCTGCCATACATTTGTCGTTTATTAGTAAACCTTTACCTAGAGAAAAAGGTTAAACTAAGTTCCTGCCACAGGTTTATCATTTACTAGTAAACACCTATTATAAGTTCGCCATTTACTAGTAAATATTAGCCATGACTTTGTCTTTTAGTAGTAAATAACTACCATACTTTTGTTATTTACTAGTAAACTCTTGCAAAAAGAATAAGGTTTATTTGTAAACACCTGCCATGAGTTTGTTTCTTCTTTACTAGTAAACACTTGTCGTGAGTTTGTTTCTCGTTTACTAGTAAAAATCTGCCACAAGTTTATCGTTTACTAGTAAACGCTTGCCATGGCGTTTACTAGTAAACAACTATCATGCGTTTGTTGTTTACTAGTAAATACTTGACATGAGTTGGTGTTACTAGTAAACCCTTGCCTAGAGAATAATGTATATTAGTAAACCTAATAATTTGAAGCCATGTAAATCATTAATTACTAAGAATCCTTGGCTTATTAATAAACTCAAAGCTATGGAGTTGTGGCTTAATACTAAAGGGTTTAGAAGTAAATACAAGCCACAACTTTATTATTTACCTGTAAACACTTTCCTAGAGAACATTATAGCTGCCACGTGTTTGTTCTTCACTAGTAAACACCTGCTACAAATTTATCATTTACTAATAAACTGTTGCCTAAATTGAAGGCCAACAGTAAACTCAAGATTTGATAACCACAAAGTTTACTAATAAATATAGACTAAACCACTTACCCAAAAATATGGAGAGTGACAAGTACAAAAAAAATGTAAGACAAAGATTATTATAGAAAACTATAGAATTGCATCATATAATCATTATCTCCATCGTAGGGCAAAAAAATATATATCTCATGACTCTCTTATATAGATGGAAGGGAAAAAAAAATTTCATCTGGTTTAGTAATAAACAATTATCCACAAATCACGGCTTACTAATAAACTCAAAGTATTATAAAAAGAAATTCGTAGTTTACTAGTAAACCCTCATGCCTAGGTTGTGATTTACCAAGAAACTTACAAAAATATAGAAATGTCAGTGAATTCAAAATTTAATCGTAAAACAGTAACCATATATTCTAGTTTGTTTGTTTGTTAGTAACTTTATTATTGTAAATCTAGATTTCATAAGAAGTTGGAATTTATAATATAAACAAATTAACAATAACTCCGAGTTTACTAGTAAACTAGTAATCTCAAAGAAAACCTAGTTCATTAGTAAACCATTATCCACATATCGTTGCTTATCGAAAAAACTCAATACTCGCCACAAGTTTGTGGCTTATTCTAAGGATGTAATCTACTAGTAGACTCAAATCTAGAGTTTGTAGCTTACCAATAAACTTTATTGAAGTTTAGTTGAATCAAAAAAAAAAAGAGAAAAGCTACTTAGTCTAGACTTAGTAAGCTACTAACCTATTGATTAGCATAAAACATATGATACTAATATTATTAAAGACTAAGATAATCAATACAAAATACTAGAGAAAACTACTACTAAATTTATAGATTCATGCATCTCATAACTAAACCAAAAAAGGCAAACAACTTGTCTTGTTCACTTGGATTTCAAAAATCAGTTTCAGCTATTCAAGTATTTAACAATACAAAACTTCACAATTAACCAAAAGAACTTCAATCTTCATTATGACGAATTCTTGCCAAATACTGGTAGCAAATAACCTTATCATTCAAATGAATCCCATAATTATCTTTGGGTCTTTCTGTAGGAGTTTCATATCCACTTTTGTGTTTCTACTTTCTGTGCCCATAATTCTACTGCCATTTTTTTTTATGTAAAATAGAATCTTGTTTGGTTGAATATTGTCAGTTAGTTCACTCATCATCAAGAATTCAGCAAACGTAGTCATAAATATGCCACAATCAGAGTTGCATAATAAACAAATATCATGATGAAGTTAAAATACATATAATGAAAGGAAAAAGAAAAGAGAAAAAAAAAACATGAGTAAACTAGTACACAAATACTAACCCATTATCCAGTTGAGAAACATTCTCTACCCATTCAAACTCAAAGATTTATTTAAATTTTCTTTAAAACATGGCAAGTGAGCCACTTAAAATATATAAATATTTAATGATTTGTAGGATGCTTAAATATAAGATAATTAACCACAGAAACTTAAATATTGATAATACAAAGAAATTTTTAAAAAAATAGCAGAATAATAGTATGTGAAAGTTTCGCAGACAAAAGAAAACAGAAGTCAATGAAAGATAACATAGTATATATTTTCAACAAATCAGTATGATAAATCCCAATATTTCACAGATTATGCTTATCTCATACAAGCAAGTTAAGGACATGACATAAACTATAGGATACCATATTCTCTTTATAGCTTGACCTTTCTTTTGATACATAATAACATAGCAAAAGAATAATCAGTGAATAGACTAAATGGTTAACGTGAGGTAATACAAATCTATAGTATATTGAAACAAATACTTGCAATAAAGAATGTATGCTAATTTCAAAATTGTAGAATCATTTGAATGCAAAATATGAACAAAAAAGAGCCACAAGAAACTCTCAGGAGAGTTTACACAAGGTGATATCGATCAAACATATACCGCACTAAATATAAATGAAAGATTGAAACCAATCCAAATTAATGTTTTGGTTTGATTTCATGAGTTTCATTTAAGACCGCTAGTTTTGACTATTATTATTGCAATTGATTGAACAAAGGTACTTTGAGATAACACAATCACAACAAGAGAATACATAGTTGTGATTACACAAATAATACCAGCCTCAAATACAAATTGGATGACATGAGTTTTAAGCATAGCAAAATGAATTCAAGCATCAAATATCTTAACTAACATCCCTAAAATTAAAACTCAATACAATATGCAAAGATTGGACTAAAACTCCAACAAAAGAAAGACTTGCCAAATATCAATGAGATACGGATGTAAAGTACAAAGGAAACGCCAAAATTAATTATCATATACCTAGTTTGAGAAAAAAGCTTCTCCATATTATCCTTATTCCTTAGATCACCTTGAAAACATAACCAAAGCTTTAGCATGTCTTCTAATCAAACTAAAACCACAGTGTATTAATATTAGAAAAATATTCAAAACAAACTCCTAAATACTGAATTCCTTTCTAAATAGAAAATTAGTATTAACTATCAATTGAGCCTAGGACAATCAAAATGAGCTTCATTTTCATCGGTCTTTAGACCATTCACATATTATTAATAATTTAGACAAGACACAATACGAGCACCAATAGTTTTACAATTTGTAGATTTATATGACAATCAAACGAATTCAAGAATCTCATATATCAATCAAAATTAGATTATTCACGTATTAGATTAGTTAACCAGTATGATAAATCAAATAAGTACAAAAACCATACGCTAATTTCAGCTCATCATCTTAATTTTCTTATACATTCAAGCTGCAGATAATCAAAAGTTTAGAAAAAAAAGACTATTATCAAACAGTCGGTGTGAATTCAAAAACGATTGTCCATTTAATTCTAATAATTAAAATCAAATACACCAATGAACAAATAGTTTATAAATAGAACTGTTCAATTTATTAGTGAAAACTGGAAAGAAATAGTTTATAATTTACAAATAAAATGCTATAATCTAGACCTAGAAAATTCAACCAAATTTATTCCTAAAATCTCAAAGCTAAAAAAATACAGAAAGAGAAAGAGATAGGTATCAAAATCTGCCACAACCTAAGAATCGAGCTTGTTTCTGCTGTGAAGAATCGAGCTTGCCGCTACTGCTCTAGAAAAAATCCTAAAATCGAAGTTCTCTTTTCCTGAAAATCAAGGTCTCTACCATCTAAATTAGAGAAACATGCCTCTACTGTCGATAATCAAAGTTCTCATTGTCAAAAATTTTAGGTCATCATTAATCATCAGTCACTATTCTATCAGAGAGAGAGAAAGAGCAATTCTGTGAGAAATTACGATCAATATTGAAGATAAGTGCCTGAGAATAAAATAGTCATTTAAGTCTAAAAAAGTGGTAGTAACATTTAGCTGGTGTTATGTTTAGTTAAACTGCTTAAAAATATAGGTTTCATGACATTTTTAGAAAGGAAAAAAAATTATAAATTAAGAGAAAGTAAAATAATTTTTTTATAAAAATATTTCATACTAACTTTTTTTTACCGAAAAAGTCACGGGAACAATTAGTCCTGGACCCTACGTGGCTCTGTCACTGCAGTCACTAGTGTCTCTCATGTAGCATTTTTCGTTGCAAGACCTAGATTTTCACCTAGGAATGATTCTGACACTACGTTTTGTGAAAACAAATGCCATAATAATTTCGTATTACACGACATATTTTCGCGCGTACTTCATGACATATTTTCGGTTAGGACTTGGCGATGATTTTGATACAACTTTCCAGAGAATGCGCATGTTTAAATTTCTAAACTTGATTTGTACCATACAATAGGATACGTGACGTTCATCAAATAACGTAAGAAAAAAATTAAAGATTTATGTGCAGTCAAATATAAAATTCCTCGTGAAAAAAATTAAAGATTTATATGTATTCAAATCTAAAATTCCTCGTGAACAGTCATCTTCGGCAAGTGTCTAATCAATCATACCAACAAGTCATACCAAATTTTATTCCCCCCCCCCCCTTTTTTTTCCCCCTACACTTTAGTTTTTTTCCCCTATTCGTAGCGACTAAAATATACAACGGAGGTTATATATCATAGCAAAATTTATTTTGTTTCCTTATTTTCCTTTTCTTTCCTCCGTAGTTAGATTTTGTTTCTATACCTAGCAAACAAAATATAGAATAGAGGTTATTAAAGATCAAATCAGAGGAATAAAAGACTTCCGGGTAAATTTAGTTATTAGATAGCTCAAGGAATTTGTATAATAGTATATATTGATAAATTAGCTAGTGTACTTTCATAAGTTACATAATATTCAATTAAGGATGATTTCTAATAAGCTACTTTGCTAAAGTATTTTGAGATGGGCATTGCATATTCATATAATAACACACTGGGCAGTACAGTATTTGATTTAAAAAGACAAGTAAAATGTGTCTCTCTTATTAGAGTTAGCGTGACTGTTGTTTTCCTTTATCGTTGACCAACGATCAATGTGGACCACTTGAGTGTCAGTCTCACCTTAAGACCCACAATGATATATAATGGTTCGGCAATTCATATTCACCAGTGTCTTAGCATTTTTTTTTTTTCCTTTCAGTCTTAGCATTTTTTTTTTTCCTTTCAGTCTTAGCATTTTTCTTAGTAATTCATAATATTGATGGCTACATGTTCTAATTTTTTTATCAAAAAAAAAAAAAAGGTCCTTACAATTGTGAAAGCGGCTGAAAGTTTTAGAACGGGTACCGTGAATTAACGGAGTTTGGGGACAACCGCATAAACAAAGCAAAGGAACGGCGGGACTCCAAAGGACCCCGTAGAAAGAAGAAATTTTGACGGTAACGCCAAAAATGGGAAATGTTTGGCGATCACACGTGTAGTTGATAAGCGACATAACTTATATCATGACAAGATTCTTATACGTTTTCGTGCCACACGTGTCCGTACGACTATGGATTAAAAGCCCTTCTGAGTGAAGAGGTGGCCTTCAGATGCTCCTCAATTTGGCAAGCGTACGTTTTCTTTAGAACTAGACAGTCATCAAAGGACATAATAACAAAACCACCAAACCAATTTCTTTGAGATTAATAAATTTCTTTCTTTTAGGAAATAAACCAAAAAAAAAAAATGGAGAGCAAAAGATAATTATATCAACATTATATTTACTGATCTGCAAAAGGAATTAGTGAAAATAAGGGTGTAAGTCGGTGGATTTTTGGTTTTTCGGATTTGAGTATGGGAAAAAGAGAAATCAAAACCAAAGCAAATAAAGATTCGATTATATTGGTTTTTGGGTTTTGCTTCCAGGTGGATTTTTGGTTAGATCTAATTATGTTTTCGGATTTTATATTATTAAGATTTTGGTGATCAATAGAGAATATTGAAAGAAGATATTACTTATAAAATTTTAGACAGTTTTTCTTTTTAATCAAACCACTAAATACATCTTCTTATCTTTTTAAAATTTAACTACTAAATAAAATCTTGAACTTTATTATAGACTATTTAATTATAAATTCTGAGAAAACCTTAGATTTGAAATATGAGTTTAATAGCTATTAACTATCATGATCTTTTAATATGAGTTTATTCTTTTGAAGATTGAATTTATCATGTTTATTTTTTAGCCTAAAATTTTATGTATATTTAATTTTTTTTAATCATAAAAATTGAGTAATTATATACTAATGAATTTCGTGAATATGCTGAGATATATACAAGAAAATTAAGTTAAACTATGTATCTAATTAGAAGTATAAATTATTTTGGCAACATATATAAATATTGTTATTAATATGAAGTAGACTTAGTTAATTATGTTTACTATTAGGCTCTAAGTTTTTTAAGTTCAATAATCATTTATTTTGGCCCAATAGGTAATAGAAAAGTCCAAATTTGAAATTGTTGATATTCTTATTTATAATTATCATTGGGTTTTAAATCTTTTAGTCCAATAATCATTTATCTTGACCTAATAGGTAATAGGAGAGTCCAAATTGAAATAAATATTTCTAGCTCAAATAATAAGTTAAATATTTACAAGTAAATATATATAATAAATAAAAGAAGAATTAGTAGTGTAGCCATTAACATATTTTAATCATATGCATATACATTCATCGATTCACTTATAAGAATAGAAAATGATGCAAATAAATATTAAAATAAAAGAAATTGATTAATTATAGTAGAAAACAAAACAAAAATTAGGTAAGTTATGTAATCATGCAATAATTATTTGAATGGTATATCTATTATATAGATTTTATGGAGATTATATGCAAATATAATAAGATATTGCATTAGTTTTGCAAGTGAATGAGCATAGTTAGGTTAATACAATTAATTTAATTGCATAATCAAAAGATAACAAATAAAAAAAAAAGCTAGGTAAATAGTGATTATTATCAATAGTGTTTTGAATTAATTTTTAATCATATTTTATGTATATAATTAGCTTACAAATAAGGCACTTTTTTTTGTAAACACAATCAAGTTTCTTTATCTGTTTTCCTCTCTCTCTCTTTCTCTCTCTCAAAATTTCTATTCGTCTATTGTGATTTCAAGAATTTCCTCTTTTTGTTCTTCGCACTTCAAGAAAAAAAAAAGTAATTCTTAAAACTCTTAGTCTTTTAAGATTTGTATATTTTATTGCACTTAGGTTCAAATTCAATCTATAATCTATAGAGTTAAAAACCTTATTAAAGTCTGATATTTTTATAAAAAGTCCATCTATATGTTTACATAATTTCTGAAAAGTTTTATTTTTATACCCTACTCCTATAATTTTATAAAAATCTTTTAACACAAGTTAGTCATTACTTAAGAAAAGCAGTAAAATAGATTTTATATATTTAGTTCTATAATTTCAAAGGGCAAACATTTTTCATTTGGGCTGAAATTTTAAATACATGTTCATATATCTGTTAGAATCATTTCTGGAAAGTTTTATGATTTTTGAACTTTTATAATATTAATTATGATTTTTGAAATACACAATATTTTAATATTTTAAAATGCTGAATTAAATTATAAGGTATAATTATAAGTGATTAAAGTGCAATGAAATGGTCTATTTTAGAATTTTCAAATTTTATACATAGGTTATAATATGTTAATTATAAGGTATAATTATAAGTGATTAAAGTGCAATGAAATTGTCTATTTTAGAATTTCCAAATTTTATATATAGGTTATAATGTGTTAATGATATACCTTTAAAATTTTGAGTTTGTTTGAAAAATAAAATATTCCCGAAAATTTAATAATTTTTGTTTGGTCATAGTTTTAATAATTTTATTATATTACAAATTTTTAAATAGAAATTAGAAAAAAATGGAGATAAATAATATTTATAAATTCTAAAAAATAATCTTTAGATTTATATTTATATCATAAGGATTTATGTAAATTTTTAGAATGAATAGAATTATGTACTAGAATCTGAAATTCCTTAAGTATGCATAAAAATGCTACTATTTTGATTATGATGTGAAATATTATTTTAAGATTTATGTTATGGATATTTTCAAATACATAAAATATATTTTATATGAATAATGATAGCATGTGTTCATATATCAAATGAATATTGATGCATGAATAAAAAATAAAAAAGATAAAAAAGTGACACGTGGTTCAACAAAGTTAAGTGTGTGGTATTTTACTGCAATCACGAAGAAAATTTTATAAGGACTTAAGATAAGTACAATCCCATCTAAGACATGAATAGTTTTAAACGTATGTTCTGTTTTGATTAAGAATATTTGAGATGATTAAATGTGATATTTTGCCTATATAAGATATGTTCATTTGGCTTGTATATGTGCCTATGAAAATATATGTCTCCAATAATATTAAGATGAGATAAATTTACTTTACAATATTGTTCATAACTTAATATATAAACTTCAATTAAAGGAAGCATCAGGATTATGAAATATAAATTTTGGGTTTAAATATGGTACAACCATTTAGGTTAAAGAAGAGACTAAGAAAAAGATAAGAATATAAAAGTATTGTACCAACCTCCATAATGTGAGAATTCCCGAGGAAAGATAAGATCGACCTCCAATAAGTGAGAATTCCCGAGGAAAGATAAGATCGACCTCCAATAGATGAGGATTCCAGAGAAAAATATGTTAAGTTTACAATCGTTGGTATTTCAGTAAGGTCGCTTCTCTGATCCTTATTCAGTAAGTACATACTCGGTACATACTCTAGTGTCTATAAAAAAGATAAAAGGTTTTATAATAGCATATGAGATAAAAAAATTTCTTCATAAAATATAAGTTGAAAGATATCATAAACAAGCAAAATTGGACTTTCATAAAATGTTATTTGTATGAAATATTTTGTGAGTTTTAAATTGTACTTATTGAACCAAGCTCACATAGTGTAAATGTCGATATTGTAGATACCAAAGGTAAGAAACCTTTCTTTTGACTAATGAATTGACTAAAACCAAGGCGGAGATTGATGTGAGGCACGGGCTCTGGGATACTACCATTATAAGTAATTCCACATATGTTTCATTCTCTTTAAACGAAATAATTTACTTAAATATGTAAGATTAAATTATACATTTTCTTAAGTTAATAACGAGACAATATATTTAAATATAAAATTTTAATTTAGAGTTTGATTATGCCTCTAAGACTGAGTATTCGTTTTGCTATATGACCAAAATCATTTAAATATCCCTCTATGAAATATTATATATAGTTGTGAAGTACATTTTTAATAATTAAAGGTTTTTAAATAAATATTTTCAGTAGCTAATGTTTTGAATTGAATAGATATAAGACAAAATAAACTTTGTCAAAAGACTTAAACTCGTTTAAAGAAAGTTTGGGATTTTTAAGAGGTCTACTTAAGACCCCTCTTTTCCCGGAGCTTTTTTTAGTTGTATATTATTTAAATCATACAAAAAAATAATATCCTCTTAAATGATTTATCTAAATTTCTTAACACATCGTTTAAAATAAATAGTTAACTACCTTGAGAGGATTATATATAAAACAAAAAAAAATTGCCATGAATTTTCAGAGTCCAAATTTCTGACTTTAAAAATAAAATAAGTTAAGAATATACATAGATGACGGTCCGAAAAATCAGATCATCGTATTAATTGCCCAAATGTATAAGGAAAAACTTTAATTTTTTTAATGGGCTAGAGTTTGGGAACTTTATCCGAAAATGCCTAAGCAATTTTTGGTGGATTTTTGGTTTTTCGGATTTGGGTATGAAAAAAAGAGAAATCAAAACCAAAGAAAATAAAGATTCGATTATATTGGTTTTTGGGTGGAGTTTTTGTTGGATTTAATCAGGTTTTGGGATTTTATATTATTAAGATTTTGGTGATCAATAGACATTAAAAGAAGGTATTAGTTATAAAATTTTAGACAGTCTTTTTTAAATCATACTACTAAATACAAGTTTTATCTTTTTCAAATTTAACTACTAAATAAAATTTTAAATTTATTGTAGACTATTTAATTACCCAAATGTATAAGGAAAAAACTTTATTTTTTTAATAGGTTGAGGTTTGGGAATTTGACCCGAAAATGTCAAGCCGAAAACTGAACCTATCAGTCAAGTATTTGTTTCGGTTTTTATATTCAATTTGGGTGGGAGTCCAAGGTTCTTTTTCTTTCCTAAGTGGAAAGGATACAGAAGAGAATAAAAAACAATAAGTGGAGAAGGGTATGATCATCTTTATTATGTACGTACCTTATTAGTATATAAATACAGAAAAAGGGAAAGTTTTTTCCTTTCTTCATTTTCTTTCCTTTTCTTTTCGTCATAGATTAGTAAATATGCCAAAAGTTCTCATTTCTAAATTTTGCTATGAAAAAATTCATTAAAGAGGAAAATTTCCTTATGTAAGGACTCCTTATGTATGGATCAACCCTAATTGGACAGGACCAGACGTAACTTTTACTTGTTTATTGTTTAGCATAGGAGGCAACATCTTTTTACTGCTATAGTGTGCAGCTAGCAATGGAATGTCACTCAAAAATAGTTGTAATGTTTTTTACCCTTCTTTCTCAATCGTCACTAAATTTTCTTTTCAATTTTAGAAAAATCGGGTTCTTGTGAGAACAAGAAGAAGAGCCCAAAACTAGGTGGCAGAGACCAAAGAGGGGCGCAAGGTGGTAGATACTTTCTGTAATAGAGGAGAAGAGAAAGATGATTGGGATATTAGGGTTAAGGGCCTTTTCTTCGGTTTATTTCATTAAATTATTTGTTTAATTTGTTTTGTTTCAAATCTATTAATCTTGTTTGGAGACAATTATATGGTATCCTAGAGACGGATCAGGTGCTTTATGATTTTTATCTTTTAATAGCACATAAATTGGTCAATTTGTACACAAAGGTACACATTTACGGACATTTTAAATATAAAGGTGTAATATTTGTATAAATTAAAAGTAAGCCTTTATTCTTAGAGGAATGCTAAGAAGAGATTCTCCGTCACTCTCAGACTCTACTCTAATTTTTTGACATTTATCCTCTTTACTTTTTAAAACAAAATACTCTAATATTAGTTTTGCTATTTTAATATATTTACCAAGCATGCCACCTTTTTATAATTTGCACCCATAATTACAACTTTACCACTCCACGTACAATAGGACGCCAACCCATTACGTTTACTTTCTTTGTTGTTATTTTTTTCATCCTTTTCTTTGCATCATCTTTGATTAGTAGATCGTACGTCACTCTATATTAACCTCTAAAACTTCCATTAAAGACTCAGCATTTCAAAAATTCCAGCTTTTCAAAAATTAAAGTACTAATTTAAAAAAATGAGTCATAAATAATAGAAAAAATCATCCGTCGCTAAAACTTATAAAGGTTTTTGACATATTTGGTCCCTATGTTACATATAGCAGTAACCTATAGTTGACAAAGTAATTTCTGAGTTATTTTTTTGTCAATTAGGTCTTTAAGTTTTAAAAATCTTGCTAATTAAATCCTTTTTGTTTGTAAATGTTAAAGTTTTTATGAAATTGAACATCTTTAAATGACAAAAATTAGTATTTTACAAACACTAATTAGTTTGGAAGGGAAATAGAAAGAAATTTTAAGTCTATTTTTAAAATTTTCAATTTATTTTGTAAATTGTGATAAATTTTTAATTATTTTCCTTCTAATTTCAACCGGTACTAATAAAATTTTGATTTTGACATTCAAAAACTTTATATCTAACTTAAAAGTGCTTAATTCTATTCAACATTGTAATGTTCACTAACGAAAACAACGACAACGACGGAGCCACCTTGGGTATGCCCCTCTCAACTTTTTGAAATTTTCTTTTTTACCCTAATATTTTTAAAAATATTTGATTATATCTTCATTTGCGCCGTGCTAAATTTTAATAATTTAAATATTACTCATATATTTCATAAAAAAATATTAATAATGCCCCTTATTTGTCCAATTAAATTTTATGATTTTTAAACTTTATTTTTATTATTATTAAATAATTAAAATTTTCTGTATTTTTGTGAATAAGTTTTCTTTGGATCTCACTTTAAAATATCTTTAAATCATGTCTATATTGACCAAGTGTGTCTCAAAATTATCATTTTTAGATTGCTTTAAATTATATTACTCAATTACAAGTCAATTTGAAGAAATATATATATATATATATAAAGAGAAAAAATGAGGTGAATAAAAAAATTAAATTTAACATTATAATTTGTCCTCCTGAAAAATTTTTCTTGCTTTGTCATTGAACGAAGAACTTAATATGTTGCTAGAATTTTTAAAACTTAAAGATTTAATTGCCAAAAAAATAACTTAAGTACTACTTTGCCAATCACAAATAATATAAAGACTAAACATGCCAAAAACCCAAATTATAACGTATATACAATCTGCGGTAATGCCTTTCTTTTTTCTTGTCTTTTCCTTTATTGTGTTTTAGACATAATAACATACGTGAAATGGTAGTGGAATTCAAACAAAGTCTAGCCACAGCGAAAACAAAAAAAAACCCTTTTAATATTAGTTCTATGACAAATATAATAAAAGATTGTTTCCATAAATTGTGCCTAAATTATTACAAATTCGCAACTTTAGTCAATCGCTAAACATTTTATGTACATATACATATATATTGATCGGATTACTAATAACATATCTTTGCGAATAATATCTTCTACGTTTGACACTTGTATAATTCATTCTAATTACTGGGCTTCTTTTCTACCTTATTTACTAATTTTGCCATTAAATTGGACTAGTGTCACAAATAAAAGATAATATCTGTCAAAAAAGTATGTTGAAGAGTTTGTTGCTAGTAATCCTCTTTTTTTCTAATTATAGTTAACAACTATTTTTCTAAAATTTGGCTTTGTACTCTTGGAAACAACACTTAACTCCCTAGAATTACGACATAAGATTCCGAATTTGACCTATGAAACATTTATTTTTATTTTTATTTTTTGAAAAGATGAAACATTTAATTTTGAGAATAAGTGTTAATCAATGAAAACATATAACTTATCAATGTTTTAAAACATAAATTATTTCTAAATAACTTCTAAATAAATATAGGATCATTACCAAACAACCAAAATTTGAAACAATTTTTTTTATTAATTTAGAATCATTTGGTAAAAAACTTATTTTCAAAATTATTTTTGTCATTTTTTATTTTTTTATTCTTAATAAAATAAGCATTTGAGTCATTATCTTTATTATTCTGTTATACTTATTTTATATGCAAAAGTATAGTAAAAAATTATAAAGAAATTAGAATATAAATTGAAATAGTTTAAAATGATTAGTTGAATAAAAATTAGCTGTATATTAGATAATAAAGCAATATAAAATTATCTAAAATGCGATAATTAAAATCACTAATACAGGATGATAAATGCAACTCATATGCTAAGAACCAAATAAAATGTATAGCAAAAATGACTAAATGAGTAATGTGGTATAAAGATTGGGATACCAAAATTTTGCATCAAAAACTTAAATCAGTATTAATGTGGCATTATTTTTAGCAGTGTGTCCCCACTTGCAAAAGAGAAATGTTTGAAATGAGTGTCACCTCATGTAGTACAAGTGTAAGATATTAGTATTCCCAGCATTACTCCTAAAAAAAAAAATTTTAATGGTTTAAAGACTAATAGGGTATAATTTAAAGTTTAATGATCAAAATGAGATAAACATTCTTTTTAGTTTAAGGACTTATAGAGTCATTTATTCTATAATTAATTAATACATTTTGTTGAAATATGCAAAACTTAGAAATATCTTGGTGTAATTTGCAAAATACCATAATTTATATCTTGTACAATTAGCAAAATTTAGAGGATTTTTATGGTATTTTCTTTTTGTTTATAATAATATAAACTCCGTTTATCTATTTAGAAACATCAAAAAATTTTTTTTCTAAAGTAAAGATACCAAATTGCTTACTGCTTAAGATAAAACCTCATTTTTTATTCTCTCTTTTCTTTTTCCATTTTTTTTAAATCAGTATATTCTTTCTTAATTGGTATTTGATCCTAAATTTTATCTTACGTCAAATCTGGATGAGTTGAATAGTCGATAGGTCTAATATCCTGTTTCCAGCCAATTAGGAAAAAGGCACACCACATAATTAGATACAAGAGTGAATAATAAAAAGCATTATTAGCTGTACTGATTAGGTTTATTTAAGTATCAATTTTCAAATTGGGCTGTACTAAAGTTGGATTTTGACCAGCAATTTCAGGGGAGCAGAAATAAATTAAAAAAAAAAAAAGGAAACAATATGTAATTAGAAAATTACGGGTTCAGTAACGCGTATTATCCTCTTAATTACCGATTGGGATTTTTATTCCATAAAAGCGGCACGACATAAAGAAGCTCTGTCTCGCTAACGTGGCTGCGTTTCATTGGAGATAAAAGATAGACCCCACTTACGAATTCCAATCCATTGACAATTATGGAGACGTGTAGCTCTATGGAGTCTTGATTAGTATTTATGATCCGTAGGGGATCAATCAACAAAATCTCATTCATAATAATTACCTTTTCTTTTTTTTTTCCCCCTAAAAAAAACAAGAAAATTCCTTGTCAGCTAAGTAATTATAATGGATATATACATATATATATATATATATATAGATATTCAATCACACACGAAAAAAAAAAAAAATAGATGATCATGAATGAAGGAAATTCATAGCTATAAATTGGCCAAAGAAGAATCTTTTTCAAGAAGAGTAGAATTTAAAAAAAGAAAAAAGAAAAAAAAATTGGTACTTGGGGATAACAAATTGATCTTTCTCTTGATAATTTCAATATGGCGAAGGAACAAGCTAGAAAGTGTTCGCATTGCGGGAAAAATGGGCACAACTCGAGAACCTGCAACAACATTAATAATAATAATAATGTTAACGTGGTTCATGGGAATCGGATTAATGGGAATAATGTCGACGGTGGGAATGTGTTTAAGCTGTTTGGTGTGACTATCATGGAAAAGGGGGGGACAGATTCAATGAAGAAGAGTCTTAGCATGGATAATCTTGCAGCATGTGCTAGAGGCGGAGCCGGCCATGGAAACGACGTCGTTCCGGGTGTTGATCACGAAGCCGGCTATCTTTCTGATGGCCTTATTCATAATAAGAGACGCAAAGCGGCTCATGAGAGGAAAAGAGGTACCTACCTATATGACACATATATCATATTTATGCATTTATTGAATTTCTTATATGTACATATATATTGTATGTTTTTTAATTTTGGTACCACTTTTTCACTCTTTCGGGTTGCAATTATTACTTTCTATTCGTTTTTTTTTTAGGGTTCTTTTTTCGTAGTGGTTTGGGTGTGTATAAATCTTCACTACGGATATTAATTTTCTACAAGAATGGTTCTTTTTTTGGTTTTATCGACTTTTTTCTATAGCATTTTGTTGAATCTCTTCTATCTACTTTCTGGTCTAGGTTACGTTTATTTTTCGTTCTTTATCTTAGTATTTCGAATCTTAATTAACATGACAACTTTAGTCAATGAAATTTATTATTAAAATTCCATTGTTCACTTCCTTGAATGAACCATATAAATTCTTTTGATATTATATGTATATGTGTCCAGAACCCCAATATTGTTTCTATGACTTACGATTCAACTTTTTTTTTTTTCTATTTCTAAATTTTTTATGCAGATCTTAACGTTCTTGTATATGATTAAGATGTCTTTCATGCACAGTGGTTTTTTTTCCTAAGCACAATGTATAATTAATTAAATTTTTATTTGAAAATTTGTAAAAGTGATTATAATCTTCACTCTCTGCAGGGAAACCATGGACCGAGGAGGAACATAGAACTTTTCTAACTGGATTAAACAAGCTTGGAAAAGGTGATTGGAGAGGAATAGCAACGCAGTATGTGACAACCAGAACTCCTTCGCAAGTTGCTAGCCATGCCCAAAAGTACTTCCTCAGGCAAGTACCTTCAAACGACAAGAAAAAACGTAGAACAAGCCTCTTTGACATGACTTTCGAAAAGGAAGATCATCTAGCTTCACACCCTTATGCTGAAACTTCATCAAAGGTATATGTTGCTAGACGTCGCTCGCCTTTTGTACTATTTTTTTCGTTTTATAACTCATCTGTCACATCATAAGATATAAATAGTATTTAATATAGTTATTGGGATTTAAATAAATTGTGATACGGGCTTGTACTTGATTCTATAGGCTGGAACTCCTCTAGTGTTGGCAGAAAACAACCATGCACAAAAACTGCCGTCAGAGGTAAATTATTAAACCCAAAATCTCTGGTTTAACATATAATTTGTACTGTAATTAGTTCATTAATTAATTGTTGTGTTCCAATCAGGTTCTGAACCGTTTCCCACATTTATGTTTGGACAACTATCCTGCACTTGTTCCTCCCACAGCTACCTCAAATTACCAGCTACTCCCACATGGGGTGACAACTTAGAACTCTATTACTTACTTTCATTCTTTTAGATATGAATAGTTAATTAAGAATTTGATGGTACAGATGTTGATTTAGTAAACAGTATTATGTGACTGCACTTTTTTTTTTTTTAATAGATGGGAATGCCTGGAAATGTTCAGCCTTGGCCAGTGATTAATTTTGGGGGACCAAGTTATTTGTATAGTAATATTCACCCCCGAGTTTATGGTAAGGTTGAGAGTTGTGACCCAGTTGTGGGTACCCATCCCTCTGGAATTCCTCCACCAAGGTCTCCTCCAAGCAGTCCATCCAAGGCAGCCCGTGGGGCCTCATCAGCTGATCAAAGAGATGGTCTTGATCTCAAAATTGGTCAACCTCAATCCAAACAGAGCTCAGAATTATCTTCCCCTTCATCTGGGCCCATTATTAGAGTGACATGAAAAATGGTTTTTCTTTTCATTTTTTTTTTTTGGGGTGTCTTTCATTTATTTTTATTATTGTGCCAATTTTGGTTTCGGATTAGATAGACGTAGAGAAGAGGAATTGTATTCAAATTGATCTATTTTGAGCATATACAATTTTTTCGGATTCCAATTAGATATAGTTAGGCTCTGTTTGAAACTTAGATTTTATAGGGGAAAAAAATTGTAGGAAAAAGTCTAAGAAAAATATTTTTTTTTCTACAATTTTATAGAACTTTATTTTAAAACTTTTAACTTTATTAATTAATATATCCAAATTTTATATATTAAAAAATGACGTCAAGTCTAACTTTCATTTTTTTTTGAAAAAAAATTCTTTCATTTTTTATTTGAATCTAAACAAGAGAAAAAAAATCTCTTGTAATTTTTTTTCTTTTTCTCCAAAATTCTGGATTCCAAACGAAGCCTTAGGCTTTAAAATTTCTTTGTTACAAAACCATTTCTTATTCTTTTGGTGGGCAGAGGTGGAAAAAAAGAGTTTCTAACACTTTTATTTATAAAAACCAAAAAGTACGGAATCCAATTTTTTTTCCTAATTTTTGTACAGTTTTAGTAGAAAAATATCACTTTAAAAAAAATTCTTATAAAAATTCCACTTTTAAAATAATTATTAGTTATTAGTTTCCAAAAAATGGTTACAGTTATAAATACCTTTGGTTCCTAGTTAGTAGTACTCGAAAATTGGTTCCTAATTAGTATTTTAAAATTTTCATTTTTCTAAATATATATATTTTTTTAAAATGATATTTTTCTATTACAAATTATGTCAGATCTAAAAAAAAAAAAACGCAGCCTATCATATTTATAAAAAAAAAAATCCTAAAAATGTTGTTCAAAGCCTAATTTTCACCATAACAAATCATTTGCATGACGTGTGAACGCAATTTTTTTCTTTTTTTTTTTTAAGTCTCAAAAATATTCATAACACCTCAAATGAATATTTAAAATATAAAAGATAAAATAAAGATGCGGCTTATCCCACTACAAGGCGTGGACTTAACAGCGAAATCTTTTAGCATCATCCATAATTCTAACTGTCAGATAGGAGAATAAAAACTAAAAAAATAGAAAGTCTAGTTAGTACTCCGTTTGTTTTAAGCCCCTCTATATATTCTCTCTGAATTGTGTATAAACTATAGTCCTATAAAGTAGTCGAGCCTCTCATACATTTGTTTTGAGGTGTTCTTATAAGCTAATCTAGACGTTACATTTTATCCTTATAAGTAGTTCCATAAGTCGTACAGATTCTTCTTCTAAGTCCTAACTTCATAAGCAAGAGTCCTTGGCAGAACTGGTCAACCTCTTCTAATCGCCTTTGTTTCAATAATATCATTTTGTAGTAAAATTTTTAACGTAATTATATAGCCTTTAAATAAATACCAAGAAGCCTTTTCGGATGAGTTCTTGGTTGGGGATATCGTCATTGTCACCCACTCAAAAAGCAACCAAAGCGAGTAATACTAGAACATAAAAATATACACACAACATAGTAGAGCTGTATGTTTTGAGAGTCCCTAGTATCACTCCAACCAGGATACCATGATTACATCAGATCGGGTATATGTTCTTTAATATAGTAAGCACAGAGACTATGGAGACCCAAGAGTAACCCCCGAGTAAGCCCGCTCACTTTCAAAGAATGAAATTAGCGTTCAACAATATCAATGCAAGAACTCAAACACAGAAAATGATTTCCAGCTATTTGCGAAACAATATTTTGAGAACTTGAGAAATTTACTCTTATGAATCCACATAAAACAACAAACCATCCAAAGTCACATGAAACAGGAGAGACCAGGAAAGTAACAAACGTGGTTTGACAGCAAACATCTTTGTACAGACCAGTAAGACTACAAAGAATGGACTTTTAAATAGAATGAACTGACATGCACATTTATCTTATGGTTTCGAACACGTTCCAATGACTCTCTCTAGTTCAGAGAGATAAGGGCGTACTATTAGACGGACACGAGCTGTAGGGTATCAGATATCATAAACGAACTTAAGACGAGCAGCACCCAGACTTCTGGTTCACAGGTTCTCCTGAGAAATGCACAGTTGGTGGCTTTGCATTGTTCGCTGGTTGACTGGCCATCCTGCAACATACCGTGGAATATGTTAATATGAGAAAAACAAAAGTGACTGGAAGACTGTCACCTTGGAGAGTTATAATAACTAGAAAACTATCTTCACAAGTTCATTTCTTTACTAATTCATCAACTATCTAAAGCATCTATCGAGGAAAGAAGAAAGAATTTTCTAATACACAAAAAATATGCACATCAATCATCTTTTCTCCAAGATTATTAGATAGGAAGTACAGAACTTTTGAAAGATAAAACAATGAAACATGTCAATGGAAAAACTACCTGTTCTTGATTTCAGCTGCCATGGCCATGAAAGCCTGCTCCACATTAGTGGCATTTTTTGCACTGGTCTCCATAAATGGGATGCCAATTTCATCCGCAAATGCCTATTCACAAGCCAATTACACAGGAAAACATAATCAATTGACTATAGTTATGTAAATGCAGCTCTAGCCTATAGGTAGGTACTAATATGAGCCATGAGGTGCATAGTTTCACCTTAGCTGTTTCATAGGACACAACTTTGTTAGCAGTGAGGTCACTTTTGTTGCCAACCAAAAGCTTGTTTACGTTATCACTTGCGTAACGGTCAATTTCATTCAACCATTGCTTGACATTGTTGAAGCTTTCTTGGTCTGTCACATCATAAACTATCTGCCGCACAACAACAAAAAGCAAATAATCAGTGTAAAACCATGAGGTTAAAGTTGAAACAATATGCAAAATTTAAATAAAAATTTACTATGATGCCATGAGCTCCCCGATAGTAGCTACTAGTTATTGTCCGGAAACGTTCTTGTCCTGCAGTGTCCCACTGCATATCCCATAGGAAAAATGAGTAGATATGTTTGCACATATAAATATACCTATACATATACACTAGAGAGGGGGATAGATAGAGAGAAGGGGGTTGGGGTGGGGTATGGAAAGCTAAAGTTTGGCAAGAAGGGAGCGGGAGCATCAAGAGGCCCAGTTGTTATATCAAACCCACATATAAAAGCCTGCCATTGTTAAGGAAAGATAACGACTGACCAAACCATTTTTAAAACAATTGTGAACCATAAATATTTATTCTCAAAAAAAAGAGTTTTCAGAATAATCAACAGTATCTGTAGAAAAATTTGAAGGCAAAACATAAGATCTTGGCAGAATATTCTGAGTCTTCATTATTTCAGATGCATGAGTATAGAATTTTACTTAACCATAAAATGGCTTAAACTACTACAGTACTACTTACTATGTGAATTCACACATATATCTATATATATATATGGAGAGAGGGAGAGAGAACTTTCATACTTTCACCAAAATAGTAAATATATATATATATATATATATATATGTGAACCCATATATATATATACATATATATATGTGTGTGTGTGTGTGTGCATGTGTGTGTTTGTATAGAGAGAGAGAGAGAGAGAGAGAGAGAGAGAGAGGTCTAACAATTTGAAGTTTTATGGTCTTTCCATCCTGTTCAACAGTGCGTATTTTCTGCATAGAAGTGAAGAAAATATAGAAAAATAAACAGTGTTTAAATCAAATATACATCACACAAAATAATGCTTACGAAGTCCACTCCAATGGTGCTAATATAACTCTCCAGATATGAATCATCCTGCATTAAATATACATAAGAAAATTGTCAAAAGCAATAATATTCACATGCAGCTCAAAGAGAAGAAATCAACAACTGCAATATAATTTGAAAATCCAGGCAGAGAAATCAATGGATTTTTCAGTATCAGTGCCACACAATGTACACCAAATTCGTCAAGGGGTACAATATCCTGATATAGGTAATGCTAAACAAGCTGAAAAAACAGTAAATAGAAACCAAGCATAACATGCATATTTTGCTCGAGCCCTCAGAAATTTAAGGGACACATTCGGTACAGTTCAGTTCAGTTCAGTTTACTTACGTGAATCATCATCCATCTAGAAAAACAGAAAAGAACGGACAGTGAATTAGGGGACAACTTACAGCGAATCTCAGAAGAAGGCATGATTTACCAACTCCAGAGTCTCCAATTAGCAAAAGCTTGAACAAGTAGTCGCTGCATAAAATAATACAAGAACAAATAGTTACTCGCAGTAACTAAATATGACTTGCACAAGGTTATTTAGTGAATGAATACACACCAAGAACTTAACCGAAAATAGTACTCACAGTCCCTCAGAAGTTCACAGGGCAAAGAATACTCATCAATCAAAACATGTAAACAACAATTTGAGAACTTTTCAAAAACCCTTTTCTTTTTATGACTTGATGCAACCTTTTGACGTGAACTGCTAATGTTAACTGAAATTAAATAAAAGTAAGCATATTCAATTGGGCAACCATTTATGTCAAAACTTAAGATATTAGACATAAACAGTCAATGAGCATGTGATCGGATCAACCCAAAATTCAATTCAATTCTCCTAATAATGAATCACAAATTCACAACCTCAAAATTATATGACGAATACAACTCTTAAGAAACAAAACCAATCATAAAAGAAAATCTCAGCAAACCCAGAAAAATATTTTATGAATTAAAGAGACATAATTAGATTCTCAAACTTTGGTCTTAATAAAATTCACAAAAATGCCGACCAATAAAAAAGTAAAAAATTCGCAAAAAGAAACAACACCCACGTACACCCTTTATCAATAAAGCAAAACGGATCTGAATAAATCATAATAACAGACAAAAGTCTTCTCTTTTTTTTTTTTTTTCCCTTTTCTTCGCTATGAATTTTCTCAGCTGCCAAACAGGGGCTTTAAAAAAAAATAAAAATAAAAACGATCGGGGTTCTTACTATTCAGGATTCATGACTAGGTGTAGGAGCAGTAGTTGATCTACGAAGAAGTCGACCAGGATTGGACCGGTCCAGCCGGAGACAATAAGCCTGGGCAGAGAATATTAACAGAGAAAAACTGAATCAGAATGGGACAATCAAGACCGATAAGTTGGGATATTTGATCCCCTTAACTTATAAGTATCGAGTCTTTGTGTTCAGACCCAGTGTTATGGGCCTTCTTGGCTCATTATGGGCCCATTGTTATGGGCGTAGAATTTCGGGCCCGTGTAAAGATCAATAAACGTCGTTTAGTGCTGGGCTGCCAGTGTTATTTTGTTGACGCTTTCAAGCAAAGTTAATTATTACAGCAAAAAAACTATTACATGTTATAAAACTAATAAACGGTGGATGCTGCCGTAACCTATATATATAAATATGGTGGATAACACCCCTCTTAAAGCTTCTTTAATCCTCCTTATTCAAGTTATTTATTTAATAGTATTATAATTCATATATTAACTTTATTGTAATTTATGTAACTCATGACTTTATGATTACCTCGTATTCACGAGCTTTGGTTTATAAATAGAAAAATGTGTAGCTTGTGAAAAGATATGAAAAAATAAAGTATATTTTTATTGTCTCTCTTTTGCCTATTTCTCTCTTATAATATTTGTTATTTATTATATTTTTTATATTATATTTACTAGTCTCCTACTATCATTTTCTATATAATATAAAACTATCAGAAGATAAGTTATTATTACTTATTAGATCATAGATTTAACAAAGTTGTTATTTGCAATCCTAATATGATAGTTTTTACAATTCTTATATTAGAGTATAAATTTTCTCTAGATAGCTATTATATATATTTATCTTTTACATAGTTATCAATCATACTATTAGTACAATATATATGTATGTATGTTTATAGCCACAATAGTTTTGTAATATTTTAATGACTTTTATAATAATTAGTATAAAATTGTATAACTTATGAATAATAGATTTATATTATTTTAATAGAATAGTCAGTAATAAATTTCATATTTAATTTATGTTTTTTTTCTTAGTTTAATATTAGCTTACTATTACAACAATTATACGTCTTTCTATATTTTTATGTGATCTATATGATAAGATTATAAGTTGTAACTTTTATGCATTAATTTTTATTTGTTTGTTTCTCGTGTACAAATTAATCAATTTTATTTTATATTTTATTATTTTAATTCGTCTTATTACTTCTTATGATAGCTTATATTATGATAAATTTAGCAGAACTAGAGTTTGTAGCTCTTGATATTTCGGAAAAAAATTATTTGGTATGGACTCTTGATGCTCAAATCCACCTTGATGCTATGAAACTTAGAGAAACGATGAAAGGACAGAATGAAGCATCCCAACAAGATCGCACAAAAATGATGTTCCTTCGACGTCATATTCACGAAGGATTGAAATCTGAATACCTTATGGTAACTAATCCACTAATCCTTTGGCTAAATTTAAAAGAAAAATATGACCACCAAAAGGCAGTAATACTCCTAAAAGCTCACTATAATTAGATGTACTTATGCTTGCAAGATTTTAAAACTGTTAGTGAATATAATTTTGCAATATTTAAGATTAGCTCTCAATTAAAATTATGTGGGGAGAAGATTATTGATGAAGATATGTTAGAAAAAACTTTTTCAACCTTTCATACCTTAAATGTGCTCTTGCAGTAGCAATACAGAGAATGAGATTTCAAAAAATATTCAGAGTTGATATCTTGTCTTCTAGTGCGAACAAAAATAACGAATTACTAATGAAAAATCATCAATAAGGCCTAACTGGTTCAACTCCATTCCCAGATGTGAATGTTGTTAATTTTAAGCTATTTCTTGAAGTAGATAGAACTAAATCATTCCCTGAAGTGAATGCAACATCTTTTAATAGACGTGGTTATAGTCGTGGTCGTGGTCGTGGCCATAGCCTAGGACGTGGTCATAATAATTCTTGGCATCGTGGTGGTCATAATAAGAACTCCCCAAATTCTAAGAAAAACTATGCAGAGGAAAAGCGAGAGAAAGAGCATGGCTCTAATGACAAATCTTCCAAGAACAAAGAAAACATGTGTTATAGATGT
Organism: Parasponia andersonii; assembly: GCA_002914805.1. NCBI lineage: Eukaryota > Viridiplantae > Streptophyta > Magnoliopsida > Rosales > Cannabaceae > Trema > Trema andersonii. Next base: position 68,726 of record JXTB01000134.1, read on the forward strand.
GAAATGAGAGGACATTGATCTCATACATATCGTACACCAAAGTATCTTGTTGACCTTTATCAGGCCTCATTGAAAGGAAAAAGAAAAATTATAGGAACAAATTTTGCAAATCTTAATGATGCTATGGATCTTGAAGAACTTATTGGTCCTAATTATCTTATGGATTTCAATAACTTTGGTGAAGAGGACTACCTTGAGAATCATAATAACTTTATTGATGAAAACAAGAAGACCATGTGATGTTGTACCAAGTTATTTTTAGGAGTTTTAAGTGTGTGGTATGTATTATTTGAGTGTGTTGAAAGTTACAGTTTATGGTTTTTAAAATCTACTATGATTGCATTATTGTTAGTGATTTTTAATTTTAGTATGGTGTTTTTAGTGTGTACCTAATTTAAAAAAAAATACATTTATCTATTGTCTTATTTGTATTGTCTTATTTTTTTTATATCTTTTCTCTATTTTCATGAAGAAATATGGACTTATCTATTCAATCACTTGGCGTAAAAATTGATGGAGTTAATCTATGTTTAGCAGATAGCGCAACAACGCATACAATTCTTAAAGATAAAAAGTATTTTCTAAGTATAACATTAGCTAAAGCTAATGTCAATACATATCTAGTGCAACCAATTTGATTGAAGGTTATAGAAAAGCTAGTATGATATTAGCTCGTGGAACTAAATTCTTTATAACTAATACTTTATATGCTAGTAGATCAAAGAGAAATCTACTAAGTTTTAAGGATATACGTAATAATGGTTATCATATCGAAACTATAAATGAAAGTAATATAAAATATCTATGTACTACATCTACCATTTTATGCCAGAAGTATATTTTAGAAAAGTTGCCATCTCTTTCTTTAGGATTATGCTATATATACATAAATACAATTGAGTCTAATATTATGATAAACCAAAAGTTTCATGATCCAAAGATTTTTATTCTTTGGCATGATGGTTTAAGTCATTCAGGTTCAATAATGATGTAAAGAATTATAGAAAAATCATGTGAACATCTTTTAAAGAACTAGAAGATGCTTTAACTAGTGAATTTTCATGTGCTTCATATTTTCAAGGAAAGTTGACTATTAGGCCATCACCAGTTAAAGTTGCAATTGAATCTTCTATATTATTAGAGTGAATACAAAGAGATATATGTGGGCCCATCATCCCTACATGTGGACCATTTTGCTATTTTATGGTACTAATAGATACATCAACATGTTAGTCACATGTGTGTCTATTATCAACTCATAATATTGCATTTAAAAAACTTCTTGCTCAAATAATTTGTTTACGAGCACAATTTCCGTATTATACAATTAAGAAAATTGTCTTGACAATATAGGAGAATTTATATCCTAATCTTTTAAAGATTACTGTATGTCAATAGGGATTATAGTTGAGCATCTTATTTCCCACACACAGACCCAAAATGGGTTAGCAAAATCATTAATTAAAACGTCTAAAATTGATTGCTAAGCCATTACTTATGCAAACCAATTTGCCTAGCTATGTTTGGAGACATGCTATATTACATGTTGTAACACTTATTCGCATTAGGCCAACAACATATCATGAATACTCCTCACTATAACTTGTATTTGATCAAGAACTAAATATATCCAATTTAAGAATTTATGTTGGGTGTGATTCCTCGTCTATTACTAGATATCTTGAACACTTGACAAGTGACATATTCATAGTAAGGTTCACAGATCATCAATTTGATGAAATAGTTTTCCTAACATTGGGGAGAGGAAGACAATAGTTGGAAAGATAAGAAATCTCTTGGAATGCATCATCAGTATCTCACTTTGATCTTCGCACTAATTAATATGAGATAGAAGTTCAAAAGATTATTCATTTACAAAATATTACAAATCAATTACTAGATATATTTAATGATATTAAGAAAGTAACCAAGTCATATATACCAACTGTAAATACTCCTATTAGAATTGATATCCCTATAAGACAATCTTCAAGTGTATTAGCAAGTACGTCTACAGAACGTCAAAAACATAGTAGACCAATCGGTTCCAAAGACAAAAATCTAAGAAAAGAAAGGAGCAAAATAGCATGTTGGTACTTTTGAAATTAGTAATACTCAAGCAGATAATATAGTTTTGAACTAAGTAGTAGACAAAAATAATCAAATAACCCTAGAAGAGGTTCAGGTACCTGAAATTATAGAAAAAAAAAAAAAAGAGATTTCAATAAGTTGTGTTATTACAGGACAAAGATGGAATCGAAATAAAATTATTATTGGTAACAAATTTACATATGTAGTAGCTACTAATATTATAAATGAAAGCGAAGATCTTGAACTGAAATATATTAAAAAATGTCGATAAAGAAATGATTGGCCAAAATAGAAAGATAGAATCCAAGAAGAATTAGATTCGCACACAAAGCGTGAAGTTTTCGGATCTATAGTTCAAACACTTGAAGGTGTAAAACCTGTAGGATACAAATGGATATTTGTTCGAAAACAGTATGAGAAGAATAAGGTCATAAGATATAAAGCTCAACTTGTAGTACAAAGGTTTTCACAAAAACTAGGTGTCGATTATGAGGAGACATATTCTCTAGGGATGGATGCAATTATGTTTAGATTTTTAATCAGCTTGACGATTTTTGAAAATCTTCACATTCATCTTATGGATGTTGTTACAGCTTATTTATATGGCTCTATTGATAAAGATATTTATATATGAAAGTTTCTGAATGACTTAAAATACTAGAGGCATGTAACCGAGAGATGTATTCTATGAAATTGAAAGATCTTTATATGGTTTAAAATATTCAAGATATATGTGGTATAATCGCTTTAGTGAATATATCTTGAAAGAAGGTTGCATAAATAATCCTATTTGTCCTTGTATTTTTATTAAAAAATCAAAATCTAGATTTACCATTATTGTAGTGTATGTTGGCGATTTAAATATTATTGGAACTTTAGAGGAGCTTATAGAGACTATATAATATCTAAAAAAGGAATTCGAGACGAAAAATCTAGGAAAGACAAAAAATTTTCTTAGCCTACAAGTTGAGCATTTATCAAAAGGGATTTTTGTACATCACTCATCTTACATAGAGAAAATTTTAAAACGTTTCAATATAGATAAAGCTCATCTAATAAATACTCTGATGGTTGTACAATCTCTTAATGTTAAGAAAGACCCCTTTTGTCTACAAGAAAATAATGAAGAAAATCTTGGTCCAGGAGTACGTATCTAAATACAATTGGAGCATTAAGGTATCTGGCTAATTGTATAGAACTAGATATAGTATTTTCAGTTAATCTATTAGCAAGATATATTTTCTCTAACACATAGACATTGGAATGAGGTCAAACAAATATTTCACTATCTTCATGGTACAACTGATAAAGGTTTATTTTATTCAAAACAAGCAAAGTCAGAACTAATTGGTTATGCAGATACTGGTTACCTATCTGATCTATATAAAGCAAGATCGTAAACTGGGTATTTATTCATATATGGTGGTATAACTATATCTTGGCATTCAACAAAGCAAACTATTGTAGCTACTTCCTTAAATCATACAAAAATCATCGCACTTCATGAAGCAAGCAAAGAATGTGTATGGTTGAAATCACTAGTACAACATATCCAAATTTTATGTGGGCTATCTACAATTAATGAAAGCCCAACCAAATTATTCGAAAATAATGTAGCCTGTATTGCCCAGATAAGTGGAGGTTATATCAAAAGTGATAAAACTAAGCACTTCTCACCGAAATTTTTTTTTACACATGAACTTTAAAAAAAGAGTGAAATAGATGTTGTGCAAATTTGTTCAAATAATAACTTAGCAGATTTACTAACGAAGTCAATTCTTAAAACAACATTTGAGAAGTTGGTCTATAAGATTGGAATGCAATAACTTAAAAATCTTTCTTGAATTATTTGAGTTAGTATACCTATTTGAGGGGGATTTAATTGTATACTATATTGCAGACTGTACTCTTTTTCCCTTGATTGAGGTTTTATCCCATTGAGTTTTTCCAATCAATGTTTTTTATGAGGTGGTTTTAAAGAGAATATCAAACACAAAAATATTGTACTCTTTTCTCCTTTACTAGGTTTTTCTCCCAAAGGGTTTTTTCTAGTAAAGTTTTTAACGAGGTGCAGTGGTATCCAAGAGGAAGTGTTATAAAACTAATAAATGGCGGATGCCAACTTTGGTATTCTATAACCTATATATATAAATATTGAGTTGGATAACATTCCTCTTAAAGCCATTTCTAATCCCCTCTCCCATCTCTCCTCTTAATCAAGTCATTTACTTAATGGTGTTATAATTCATATATTATCTTCATTGTAACTTATGTTACTGATGACTTTATGTTTACCTCATATTCATGAGCATTGGCTTATAAATAGAGAAGTGTGTAGCTTGTGAAAAGATATGAAAGAGTAAAATATATTTCTATTGTTTCTCTTTTGCCTAGTTTTCTCTTATAGTATTTTTTCTTTACTATATTTTTCATATTATTACCGAAGCAATTAACAAAAAAAAAGGCTCTTTTTTTCCCCCTTTTCTTATAACTTTTTTAAAAAATTAATAATTTGATTGCATATGAAGGATACTATTCTGAATGAAGCAACGTTTCTGTTGAGAAGATAACTCAATAGAGAACATAATAGTAATAATAATAATAAACGGTTATATCTTCGAACGATAATGTTGTATAAACCATTGTCCCAAAAAGAAATATTGTATAAACCACATCAATTTCTGAAAACGACAACTTTATATAAGGCAATATCTTCAAACGACATCATAATAAAACCAACGAAAATGACGATGCTTTTGACAAAGTCAAACAGTGAAGAAAACGACAACACCATATAAATAGGATTGATTTATAAAATGACAGAATTCTCCTAAAACGACAAAAAAGTTTGAAACGGAAAATAACCTAGAAGGGTTGGGAAAAAAAAGAAAAGAAAAAAAAACCTAAAGTATGCACTACCTGGTGTTTTGTCATCTACAAAATTGTGCCTCTAAATTTTAATTGTCCAAAATTTATATCTTCTGCACATATTTTAAGTGATTTATGATAATGATAATCAAATTTTTTCCTCATATATCCTTTTTACCAAACAACAAAGTAAATAAAAAATTAATAAAACCAAAATGCTAAAAAGAAAATTAAAATAAATTTCTATTAGATGATTTAATTGTTTTGGTAAACTTTTAACCAATTTATGTGTTTGAAAAAGAGAATAAGTAAACCTTAATTCAATTTCAGCATTAAATAAAAGGGTAAATTCATCATTCTATGTGTACAAGGCATAAATTTTTTGAAACTGAAATCCATAAGCATAATTTTGTAGAAACTAAGATATAAGGTTAAAATTACACAAAGTGCATACTCCTCTTCTTTTTCGGTGCATTTAATTCTAACCTATAGAACGATTAAAAGATAAATACGACATTACTATATAAAACAAAACTAATTTACCGTAAACAACATAGATGGAAGACATGAAAAATTACACAATTTTTAAGTAATTTTCACGTGTTTAAAAAGAAAATTTTCAACCTCATTCAATTGAAATAGCTAGGAATATTTGATTTTGAAGCAAAAAGATGCCAATCATACCAGAAAATTAAAAAAAAAAGGCAATTTTTTTCCCTTTCCTTAGAAAAAAAAATCCGCAATAAAGAAAGCTTAAAAATTTGAATGTAAAAACATAAAAGGAAATATAATGCTAACAATAGTATATAAATTATAAATTATAAATGAAATGTAGAACTTGTAAACGACAAAACTAAAAAACGACGGCAACAAATAGAAACGACAATGCTTTGGAAAACACAATCACAATAAAAGAAAAAGGGCAAAATTTTGGAAAACGATTATTATTGTAAAGAATTGCAACCAGGATAAGGACTACATTTTTAGAAATCGGCGATTTGAGAACGATTATATTATACATGAGCGACATTTGACTTTGAAAACGACATCTTTATATAAATCACAATATCTTTATAATCTAAACGATATTGATATTGATTTGCTATAATTACCTAGAAAAGGATCACATCTTTATAAAACGCGGATAAAAGGAATGATTATTTTTGTCAAAGAACCAAGAAAAAAGGACAATACCTTATAAATATGATAGATTAAAGAAAAAATAAATAACCGAAAGAAAGACAACGGTCAACAGGTTCATGAGAACAATAATATATAATGAAAATGACAAGAATTTTGAAATAGTCAATAACCTAGGAAACGACAAGAACATAAATATGACATTATTTTATAAATAAAAATCTAATTTATAATAAAGAAAATTAGATGAATAACATGAAAAAAAAATACTAAAGTTCTCAGTACTTCTCATGTTCGCCCTTTTTTTTTTTTACGGAGAAAAAAGACAATCAATGACATGTAGTTTTTCAACTATAAAGATATCCATTGGCTCGTGATTTATTCCTTATTTAGCATTTAACTATTACTGTCACAATCCGAGACTAGGATCAGTGATAGAATGCGTATTTCATAAAATAGAAATATCGACAAATATTTTTTAAAAAATGACTTAATTAATTCAAAAATTTGTCCCGGGGACTCTTACCTTTCAAAACTGGCCATCACAAAATTTTTAATTGAAAATAAAACCCCTCAGTTATGCGTCACTCATTGAACGTGTACCGTAATTAAAATAATTGTTTAATATTCATGCGTCACAAATCATCTCACACTCAAATACAGACATAAATAATACAAACCTTGTCCAAATCTCATACTCTAGTTTATAAAGTTTAATGAAATTCCAAATTCCTGCTCAAATCTAAATATTTCATAAGTCTCATAGGAATTTATTAAAATATAAATAAACTAGTTATTTTGTAAATGTCTCGATCTAGTTCTTCTGGTCCAAATCACACTGAGTGCCACCTAAGGGAAAGAAAGGGGTGAGCTAATGCCCAATAGAGAATCGATTACAAGTTTATATATATATATATATATATATATATATATATATATAAGAAATATACTGATGTTGAAGGTCTTGTATGGTTAGTATTTCATTCAAAACAATTCACAAAATCCAAGTGGAAATCATAGTCCAATAGTTCAAATATTCCAAATTATTATAAAACATCCATCAAAACCTGTACATATTTATTCAAGTCAACATATAATTATGTATGCAATCATGATGTCCAAAGTGTCCTAATGGATCACCCGTAAGTCCAAGCTACCTAAAGAGGCGCTGTAAGTCCGATCACCCTACGTGGGTATTGTAAGTCCGATGCCCACGTAAGTATGTGAGTGCATGCAAATGCTATATGAATGATAGAATAAGGATATGCACTATTTCTATAAAATCTCAAAATAACCATACAGTGTTCTTTAATCAAACAACATTTAGTCCTCAAATCGTATTGGATTTTTTAAGAATTTCGGCATTATAACAACTATTTTTGATCAAAACCCAAAAATCTACTTTTCTGTAGAAAACAGTTTCAAACAGTATATATATGACACGCCAACTAGTGTGACATACTTCCCAAGTAGTTTATATCTCAAATCAGGTCAAAACAGATATAAACACAATTTTTATAAATCATTTCATGAAATTTCATATTTATAAAAAATATGTGAAAATCAAAATTAAACCAATTTAAAGATCAAGTAATCGAATCTCTACTTCAATCGAGCGTCCAACTAGCATTACAAGGCTATGGAGAAAGTTTGGTATCGTTTGGGTGTCGTTTGAAAGAACGGATATCGTTTTCGAATCTTTGATTCCTTGGTTTGAAAACTTGATTTCCAAATGGAGCTTCAAATCATGAAACAGACTTCATCACTGAATTTAGAGCACCAAAAACCTTAGATTAAACACATAATTTATCAAATTTAGATGCGAGCCCCACGTCACACAAATCGAGGCAAATCTGAGCCGTCCGATTTCTTTTTTTGGGCTTGTTTCAGAACATAGCCAATATATATCTCATTTTTCACCATTTTCAATGTAGATTCCAAAAATGATATTGGTTTTAAAATCTAACGGTCCGATCAAAAAGTCAATTTAATAACTACTTAGGCATAAAACTGTCCAACGAAATTAAAATCAAACGGAGCAAAATTGAGACACGAGGTACCTACCACTAGACTACTCGTGAGGAGACAAGTCCACGGTAATTGATTTCTATTGGGAAATTAAGGTTTTAATCTTACTCACTCTTATTTTAAAAATAACAAATATTTGATTTAGTACTAATGATTTAACTTGAGTGTGTAGTAAAATGGTATTAAAATTCTACCTCAAGTTAATCAAGGAATCAAACTTGAAGATGGATGCATATGGACATATTAGAATCAAGCTTGAAGATAAACAATCAAGATACAAGATCGTGTCTAGATAGGGTATATTCATACTTAGTCTTGTATTTGATTTAGTTCATTGCACATAAATTCTCTTTGTATTGGCTCATTCTTTTCAAAAGAGTTTTTAAATTATCTTAAAGTTAAAATGGTTATTTTATCATAGAAGTTTGAAAATAGAATATAATGATCTCTTTGAATGAGAAAATATTCTTTAAAACATGATTTCTTAAGGTTAAATAAGTTACAAATATTTTTGAAATCATGATTATTTGAAATAGGCTAAAAGAAGATTTTCTATTTGTAAACAAGAATATGTTTTAGGATGAATACTTTCTAAATTATTGTTAAATATCTTTGTGAAACTAAAACAAGTTTGCAATAGCTAAAATATTCTTTCAAATTTATTTCTAATATTTTTAAAGTGTTTAAAACAAGTTTAGAAGTCAGTTTTTGAAAAATGCCCCTGAAATATGACCAAAATATGATTTTGGTCGACCAACAGTGATTTTGGTTGGTCAACCACTTTTTAGACCAGTAGTCAGAAATGACTCTTAAAGCTGAACTGATGTGTCAAACTCCAACGACTATATTGGTCGACCAAATATTTGGCAGAAAGCTAATAACAGCTATAAACGACTAATTTTCTTAGATATCTATATATAGAGCTTCATTTGATAGCATATAACAGAAGAGCATGAACTTAAATTGAAATTCATTTACTCTCAAAGTATCTTAGCCTATTTTCACATCAATTATACTTTCAAATCATATTGAGCAAATCTTAGAACACTCATTGTGCATTATTCTTAAATCTCCTAAGCCAAAATTGTATTAATTACTTTGTGAGGAGAATTTGTGTTTGGTTTTCACTCTTATTTATTGAAAAATCATTGAGTATGAGGTGAGGTTGACACCAGATTCATAAATAACCTGATTTAGGTAAGGTTGCCACCAGAGTCATAAACAACCCGTGAGTTGTGTACTGTCTAAACAATCCGTATAGATGAGGTTATCACCGGAGTCAAAACAATCTGAGGTTAGGCGTGATAGAGCTGGAGTCAAGACTATTGTAAAATCTAGGGTATGCCTAAGAAGAATTTACTTCGTTTGTAAAAGGGTCGGTCAAGCCCATAATTTTGATCTGATAGTGGAAAGCTCAAAGCAAGTTGCCGAGGGCCAAGGACGTAGGCAAAGTGTCATGTTTGTCGAACCTTGTAAAAATCGAGTTTGCACTTTCTCTATCCCTACAATCTTTACTTTATTGTAAGCTATTTAATTGAGTGTTTAATATTTAGTGTGCTTAATATACTTGCTATTATTGCTTTATGTTTGACATTATTGTTAATTTAGCTAAAAAGTTTTAAAATAGTGGTCTATGGTTTTGAATAGTTGAAAAATTTATTAAAACGTTTTAAAACCCAATTCACCCCTCTTTTGGGTTGTCAATCTTAGGCTAACAATAGACAATAATTTCGCGGCGAACGGTGGCCAGAATCGGCTCCAGTGAGCAAAAGAATTTGCGGTGTTTTTTGCTGTTTTCCAACGATCGCTAGCTCCGATGCGGTTGGTTCTGGGGACGGAAGCTTCGTCCGGCAGGAGGACGTCGACGCTGGTTAGTGGCACAGGGGAACTGAGGCCAGAGGTAGCTCAACAGAGCTTCGCCGAATTTCGGGTTTTGGATTTTTTTTTTGCTCCAGGGACTAGATCAAAAAAGAAAGAGAAAATGCAAAGATTTACGGGCAATTTTTGAATTGTAGCACCACATGTCAACTTCTGGTTAATTGGGTAATATTTTGCTTATTTGCACTTGGACCCAATTTTGTTGAAAATATTCTCAAAAATACCTTTAGATAATTACATTTTGACCCCAATTTTTAAAATTTTCTTACATTTTTTCCCAAATGAACCTAGATCAATTCCATCAAAATTCATCCAATAATTTTTTTTTAAATATATCGGGTCAAAAGAGCAATTTAACCTTACAATTTTTAAGGGATTTCACATCTTTCCCTCCTTAAAGAAAATGCGTCCTGAAATTCAAGTACAAGGCATATACTCAAAGTATAACCTCAAGTTGAAAATTAAACAAGTGAGGGTATTTTTCATACATCTCTGTCTCGAATTCCTAAGTGGCTTATTCTTCTTTGTGGTGATTTTAGAGAACTTTGATAAGTGGAATTTCTCTATTGCGAAGTACTTTGAGTTTTCTTCATATTATTCGAACTGGTTGCTTTTCATAAGTAACATCCTCTTGAATTAGTATCTTCACATATTGAATTACATAGGATGGGTCAGGAACATATTTCCTTAGCATTGAAACATTAAAGACATTGTGTACATGGCCCAACTATGGTGATAAGTCCAATCGATATGCTACTTGCCCAATTCTTGCAGTAATCATAAATGGCCTAATATATCTTGGAGCTAACTTTCCTTTAACTCTAAATCTAGTAACTCTGCACCTTGGCGTGACCTTTAGAAATACTTAGTCACTAACGTCAAACTCTACTTCTCATTTCAAGGGATCTGCATAACTCTTTTGACAACTCTGAATAACCTTAAGTCTTTCTCTTATCATGTTGACCTTTTCAGTAGTCTCTTGTATCAATTCTGGCCTAAGAGTGACTTGCTCCTCTACGTAAGCATAACACAAGGGTAACCTACATAGTCTACCATATAATACCTCATATGGAGCCATACCCAAACTGGTTTGGTAGCTGTTGTTGTATACAAATTCCACTAATAACTAATGATCATCCCAGCTTCCACCAAAGTCTACTATACATGAGCGAAGCATATCCTCTAGAATTTGAATTGTTTTCTAAAATTAGCCATCTGTCTGTGGGTGATGAGCTGTACTAAGATTTAATTCTGTTCTCAAAGCATTCTATAAAACTTTCCAGAACTTTGATGTAAATCTAGGATCTTTATCAGAAACTATTCTGGAAGGTACTCCATGTAAACGAACAATGTGATCCACATAAAGTCGACTAAGTCTATTAAGAGAAAAGTCAATTCGAATCAGTATAAAATGAGCAGTTTTAGTCATTCGATTAACAATTACCCAAACTGCATCATTTTTCCTTGATTCCTCGGCAATCTCATTATAAAATCTATAGTAATCTTATCTCATTTCCATTCTGGGATAGGCAATGGCTGAAGTAGTCTAGTTGGTCTTTGATGTTCTGCTTTTATTTGCTGATAGGTTATACATTAAGCTGTAAAAGTAACTACGTCTCATTTCATGTCTTTCCACCAATACTGCCTTTAAGTCATCGTACATCTTAGTACTACCAGGATGTACTACAAACTTAAATTTATGAGCTTTAGTTAAGATAGTCTCTCGAATGTGTGGATCATTAGTTATAACTAATTTCCATTGAAGAGTACAAATCCTTCTCTATTAGTGCTCCAACTATCTAGTTGTTCACTGTTCTAGAGTTTGTTCCAGATTTTCCTTAATTTTTGATCTTGCCATTGACTCTGTTGAGCTATTTGAAGAAGTAAAGGAGTAGCCATTACATTGCTAACATAAGCAACATTGTTTCTCTCAAAATACTCCAAATTATAATCACCAATAGTGACTGAATTTTTCCACTCTTCAAGTATCAAAGAAGTAAGTATACCATGAGATTTAGGGGTCAAGGCATCTACTACCACATTTGCCTTTCCAAGATGATACTGAAGATTAAAATCATAATCTTCCATATACTAAATCTATCTCCTCTATCTCAAATTCAAGTTTCGTTGACTGAAAAGATATTTCAAACTTTTGTGATCAGAGTAAATATCAAACTTAAAACCATACAAGTAACATCTCTAGATCTTGAGAGCAAATATCACGGCCGCAAATTCTAGATTATTAGTAGGATAGTTCTTTTCATAAGGTTTCAACTGACGAGAAGTATAAGCTACAACTCGGCCATTTTGTATTAAAACACATCCCAATCCCGAACCAGAAGCGTCTGTGTATACCATATATGGTTCACTATTGTCAGGGACAATCAGAATAGGTGCAATTGTTAGTTTTTCCTTCAATTTCATGAATGATGTCTCACACTCATCATTCCAAGAAAACTTGACATCTTTCCTCTTTAACTTGATTAAAGGCAATGTAATACTCGAGAAATTTTCTACAACACGACGATAATAACCAGCTAAACCAAGGAAATTCTGCACCTCAGTAATATTTCTCGGTCTTTTCCATCCTAGAATAGACTTTATCTTAGATAGGTCAACTGACATACCATTTTGTGAAATCACATGGCCCAAGAATTTAAATTCTATCATTCAGAAATCACATTTCGATCTCTTGGCATATAATTGATAATCTTTCAAAGTCTGAAGCACGATTCTTAAATGTTCAGCATATTCTTCCCGAGCCTTAGAATAGATCAAAATGTTGTCAATAAATATAACCACAAATTTGTCCAATAAGGCCTGAAGATTCTGTTCATAAGGTCCATAAATGCTGCAGGTGTATTCGTCAATCTGAAAGGCATGACCAGAAACTCAAAATAAACATATCGAGTTCTGAATTTAGTTTTCGGTATGTCTTCTTCACAAATCTTCAGTTGGTGGTGTTCAGATCTTAAATCTATCTTTGAAAAGAATATGGATCCACCGAGTTAATCAAACAACTCATCAATCCTTAGCAAAGGATATTTGTTCTTTATCGTAAGCTGGTTTAGCTTTCTATAGTCGACACAAAGTCTGAGTGTACCATCAGCTTTCTTGGCAAAGAGAACTAGAGCATCCCAAGGTGAGGTACTACTCCTGATAAACCCTTTTGACAATAGGTTATCTAGTTGTTCCCTTAATTCAATCATCTCTGTAGGGGCCATTTGATAAGCAGGAATAAAAACTAGTTGAGCTCCAAAAGATAAGCGGGAATAGAAACTGGTTGAGCTCCAAAAACTAAGTCAATATAGAATTCAATCTCTCTGTTAGGTGGTAATCCAGGTAAATCCTCTAGAAAGATATCAGGAAATTCACTAACCACTGATATCCATGGATATTTATCTGCAGTTTCTATCTCTCTATCAATGGTAAATAGGCTTCCATAACATTCCAATTTCTTTCTCCCACCAATACATGCTCTCAGAAAAGGACTGAGGCTTATTGGATTCAAACCAGATTGATACACAACTGAATACCTATCTTCAGAATGAAGAGTCACTTTTTTTCTATGACAATCCACCATAGCTCTATATTTAGACAACCAGTCTATACCAAGAATCACATCAAATTGATCCATAGGTATCACAATCAAATTAGCTAATAACTCACAATCATCAATGATAATAGAATAAGAGTTGCATATAGTAGACACACCATAGACATTTCTCAAAGGAGTATCAAGATTCAAAGTAGGATCAAAAGTTTCAGATTTTAAACCCAACATATTAGCAAACAACATATATATAAAGGAATACAATGCCCCGGTATCAAATAACACGTGAGCCCAAGAGTGATAAAGTAAGATCATACCATCAACCACTCTAGATCCAGCCTGATCATATCCCTCTGTCACAGTGTCTGCATAGGTTTTAGCTTTCCCCTTTCCTTTGTTTCCTCTACCTCTGCCTGGATGACTACTGCTAAATCTAGGAGTACTACTGTAAGACTGTCCATAACCTCCTTGTGTTCCAGATGCCTGAGGGTCTGGCATCCTGTGGTGAAGATAGAACCCTGAGGACGATACTAGTGCTGAACAGAAGAGTTAAAAGTCAGAGTTGAGCTATGGAAATGAGCAGGTCTAGTTTGCTAACTAGGGATGGGTATCGAAGTTGCTTGACTCCCCTGTGATCCTCTGGTTGTCAGTGAAGGAGTCTGCAAAAGCTGGGGGCAATTTCTTCTAAAATGACCCTGTTGACAACAGTAGTGGCAGGAATACAAAGTAAAATGTCTATTTCCTGTTGAAACAAAACTGCCACTGCATCCGCTACTCTGTGAACCCTGTCCTTGCCATAGACCCTTTTTCATTTTCAGTCAATACCTTTTCCCTTGTATCCACCAGTAGTTCCTCTATCACCAATCAACGTAGCTTCAATTCTCTAAGTTGTACCATAAGCCTCAGTAAGGGTAGTAATTGGAAATGGCTCAGGTCTGGTGCGAATCTTTGTCCTTAAGTTAGTTCTGAAATGAACTACTTGAAGTCTCGAATGGTTTCTCGGTGTATGTGCATACTGGGAGAGTTCCATAAATTTTGAATAGTAAGTCTCGAATGGTTTCTCAGTGTATGTGTATACTAGGAGAGTTCCATAAATCTCGCATAGTATTCATCAACAATCATACTATCTTGGCATAAGATATTGTACTGTTTCAGCATCTCATTAACATGGTCGTCATTGGCATATTGTCCTATGAACAGTTCATCAAACTGTTCCCAAGTCATAGTGGTAGTGTCATGAGTCAACTTAATAGTGTTCCGGCAATGATCACCAGTATCCTGAAGCAAGTATATTACAAAGCCCATTTTAAACTCTGTTGGTATTGCCTAGATATCAAATTTCTTCTGAACTTCCCTAAGCCATCTCAGTGCAACTGCAGGATCATGTTCGCTATAAAAGTTCGGTGAGTTCAACTTAGTAAAATCCCTTAAACTTTTAGATCAGTCATTTTCAGCAGTCGGCCTTGTTATAAAACCCGGTATACTCTGCATAGCTTGTGGAAGAGCATCAACAAGATTAAAAGTATGAGGGTCTTGTTGTGGAGGAGTATATTATTCTTTCTCAAGTTGAGGCTCTTTTCTTCTTGGAGGCATTTTCTTGATCTGTATTTCAATATATCCAACATATTAGTGAGACGATCATTTTGCACGACTTACGTAAAAGAAATGTCTAATATAGTTTAATGAGTAACACACTCCGAGTATTTTAAATTAAAACTATGCTCTGATACCAAATTTTCTGTCACAACCTCAGGCCGGGGTTAGTGACAGAATGAGTATTTCATAAAATAGAAATACCGAAAAATATTTTTTTTAAAATGACTCAATTAATTTAAAAGGAACTCTAACCTTTCAAAACTGGTGTTCACAAAATTTTTAATTGAAAATAAAACCCCATATTTATGCGTCACTCATTGAACATAGACTGTAATTAAAATAATTATTTAATAGTTATGCATCACAAATCATCTCTCACTCAAATACAGACATAAGTAATACAAATCGTATCCAAATCTCATACTCTAGTTTATAAAATTTAATGAAATTCCAAATTCCTTCTCAAATCTAAATATTTCATAAGTCTCATAAGAATTTATCAAAATATAAATAAACTAGTTATTCTATAAATGCCTCGATCTAGTTCTTCTGGTCCAAATCACACTGAGTGCCATATGAGGGGAAGAAGAGGATGAGCTAATGCCCAGTAGAGAATCGATTACAAGTTATATATATATATATATACATATATATAAGAAATATACTCATGTTGAAGGTCCTGTATGGTTAGTATTCTATTCGAAACAATTCACAAAACCCAAGTGGAAATCATAGTCCAACAGTTTAAACATTTCAAACTATTGTAAAACATCCGTCAAAACCAATACATATCTTTTCAAGCCAACATATAACTATGTATGTAATTATGATATCCGAAGTATCCTAATAGATCACCTGTAAGTCCGACCCACCTAAAGAGGAGCCGTAAGTCCGATCACCCTATGTAGGCATTGTAAGTCTGACGGTCACGTAAGTATGTGAGTGCATACAAATGCTATATGAATGACAGAATAAAGATATGCACCATTTCTACAAAATCTCAAAATAACCATGCAGTGGTCTTTAATCAAACAACATTTAGTCCTCAAATTGTATTGGATTTTTTAAGAATTTTGACATTATAATAGTAATTTTTGATCAAAACCTAAAAATCCATTTTTCTGCAGAAAATAGTTTTAAACAGTATATATATGACACGGCAACAAGTATGAAGTGCCTCCCAAGCAGTTTATATCTCAAATCAGGTCAAAACAGATATAAACACAATTTTTATAAATCATTTCCCGAAATTTCATATTTATCAAAAATATGTGAAAATCAAAATTAAATCAATTTGAAGATCAAGTAATCGAATCCCTACCTTAATCGAGCATCCAACTAGCGTTACAAGATTATGGAGAAAGTTTAGCATCGTTTTGGTGTCGTTCAGATGAACGAATGTCGTTTTCGAACATTTAATTCGTTGGTTTGAAAACTTGATTTCCAAACGGAGTTTCAAATCATGAAACGGACTTCACCACTAACTTCAGAACACTCAAAAATCTTAGGTTTGACACATAATTTGTCAAATTTGGATGCATGCCCCACGTCAAACATATTGAGGCAAATTTGAGCCGATCGATTTCGTTTTTCGGGTCCGTTTCAGAACATAGTCAATATATATCTCATTTTTTATCATTTTCAACGTAGATTCCAAATATGATATTGGTTTTAAAATCTAAAGGTCTGATCAAAAAGTCAATTCCGTAACTATTTAGGCTTAAAAATGTCCAACGAATTTTTTTTTATTTATAAAAATTGAGGATTAACTAATGATCACTACATACTACAAATTTAAAGGAAAATAACACACACACATTCTACCAAGGTTTGAACCCCTGAGCCCCCCAAACTCACACATACTTCCCTCAAGCCTTGGACTAACTAAGCTAGCCCTAGTTGGCAAAAAATGTCTAATGAAATTAAAATCAAACGGAGCAAAATTGAGACATGAGGTACCTACCACCAGATAGCCGTGAGGAGACAAGTCCACGATGACCGGTTTCGCGGTGAATGGCGGCCAGAGTCGGCTTCGGCGAGCAAAAGAATTCGTGGTGTTTTTCATCGTTTTCTGGCAATCGCGGACTCCGATGCGGCTAATTCTGGCAGCAAAATCTTCGTCCGACAGGGGGACGTCAATGCCGGTCGGTGGTGCAGGGCTATAGAGGTTGGAGTTAGCTCAACAGAGCTTCGCCAGATTTTGAGTTTTGGGTTTTTTTTTTCTCCGGGGACTAGATCAAAAAAGAAAGAGAAAATGTAGGGATTTATGGGCAAATTTCAAACTGTAGCGCCACGTGTCAACTTATGGTTAATTAAGTATTATTTTTCTTATTTGCACTTGGACCCAGTTTTTCTGAAAATCTTCTCAAAAATATCCTTTAATAATTATATTTTGACCCAAATTTTCAAACTTTTCTTACATTTTTGCCCAAATGAACTTAGACCCAATTTCGTTCAAATTCATCCAATAATTTTTTTTTTATATATATCAGGTCAAAAGACCAATTTTTCTTTACAATTTTTATTTGAAAGACAAATATGACATCATTCTATATTGCGAAAACTAATTTATTTGAAGAATTAGGCGCAAAAGTACTAATCCTCATTCCTTATTACTTCTCATGTTTTTCAAAATAAATCTCGCTAGATGGCAAAGGATTTAGCATAGCACTATATATTGTTGTAGCGATCCATGACTCATAAACGAGTCCTATCAAAATTATATTTTGTTTCGTTTTCTATATACTTAAGTAATTAAGAAATCAGAAGATGACGAATATGTGAGTGATACTACTGATTCATGTAAGTATAGTATATAAAATCTTGGCGATGACACTAATTAGCTAGCTTCCTAGCTAACACAGCAAAAATATTTACTCCATAAGGGGTTCATCATAAAAAGATGGGAATCAACAAAATAATTAAGCGGGAAATTTAAGCTCTTAATTACGATTAGTTGGGTAACTACACGTAATTGTAACTGCATGATTTTATTTTTCGATAAGAAAATAAGAATGGGTTTGAAAAGGTACATTAAATTTTATGACTAATCCATCTTTTTCGAAGCTTCGTGAGTAGTTAGTCTTGGGGAGTCCGTATATCTCAAATCCACGGTTGGTATAATGCCTGTTTGAGTGCCATCGCTGTCATTATCGATCTCCCCTTCTATGCTGAATCCTTCTATTCTCGCTACTATTGATTCCCCTGTACTTCCATCTATATATGTAACACATAGTTAAAACAAATTAAAAAATCAGCCAATTGATCAGTTGTACAGTATTTGCCTTGACTAAATTCAAGCCTTTACTATTTGATTAATTTCTTCAATACACAAAAACCAAATAATAAAACAAAAAAAACGTAAGTAAATAATTAACTCCAATTGAACATTATTTATATTTATGTCATGAGGTGATAAGTCCTCAAACTTCGTTCGAGTAAAAATATTTTATCCTATAACCTTAAACGAATATTAACGTGACTTTTCATGTTTTAGCAGAAAATTAATATGAAGTTGCAATATTCTTTTATAATAATGAAATGGTATTATAATATATATATATATATATAGGGCACCAATCCCGTATTTTTTTTTTTAATCTATGCATAAATATGACTAATGAAAATTTAGCATGTATATTTTTTTATTATAAAAAATAAAATAGAGAAAAAGTATTAATGATGCACGTTTTTTCATGTACTTCATTATAGCCATTGGATCACCGTCTAAAAATACTTACCAGAAAATACCTTTTGGA
>JXTB01000134.1:87877-118872 GCA_002914805.1 Parasponia andersonii
AAATGAGAACGAGAGGGATAAGATGAACGGCGTTTTCAGCAAACTGGGGGCGAGCCTTCTCCTTCTTGACCATGTCAGCGATCTGCAAATCATAAAGCGGCAGCTGCTGATCGCTGTCCTCAAAAGACGACGCCGTTCTCATTGACGAGAGCGGCGGCGACTGCATCGAGCCGTAGTCATGATTGGAAACCCGGTTCCAACTTGCAGATCTGTACATCTTCAATTATTTACAAAAAGATGATAGAACGATATATAGAAATTATGAGATAGATCGTTTATTGATGATCAAGATCAACAGTAGCATGCAGTACTAGTACTAATTTTGTAAATGGTCTAATTTGTTGAGCTAGAGAATATGTGTGCTGAAGATGAGGATCGAGTAAAAGTTGGCCAGAAATTCGGCCGAGTTTGTTTATTGCATTGACTGATTGTCGTACGTTCCTTGTTTTCAGTGATCCATTTTGTAATATATATATATATATATATATATATATATATATATATACGGGTTGTTTAGTTCTCTATCTGCATGAATTTACACTAGTTATAAAATATTAGTACCCCAAAAGATTGATCGGTTTAGTTTTGTTAATAAATATCAAATTTATTAAGCGCATACGTGCATGATCGATCGAATTAGCCTCTTTCTTGTTCTTGTACGTAGACAAGTAGTATTTGGGATACAAAAGATAGATAATCTACCTGCAGACACATACATTGGATATTGCTGAATTTCTTCCTCTATAGCCAATAACAATAATAATAATAATTATAATAATAATAATAATAAATATTTGTAGCTTATCTAACTCTCAAGATTTATGGAAGCCTCATCTATTTGTCTTGTTCTATTGTTCGTGCAATTAGATAGTTACAGTTTTGAAGGAGATTATAATAAATCTATATATATTATCTTTTATTGCTTAATTTCTTCTTAAAGCGATACGCATAAAATTTTTTAGGTCGGGATATAAAACATCAAAAATGGATATTATATAAAAGAAATTTAATGGATAGAAAAGTGATAGTTCATCTCGTACAGAATTAATTTAACAGAGGATGAACCTCTGCAAACAAAGCAATCAACTTAGAAAGATAATTTTGAAAATGAAATCCAACAGCGCTGGACTTCTACCCAGAACCAAACTACAAATTAAGAGTACCAAATATTATAACAAACTAACTTAACCAATATTAATGCATCGCGCTACTGCTTCTTTTTCTTCTCAGAATATATATACATATATATATATACATATATATATATATATATATATTCAGTACAGTCATCTTAATTCTAACAAAAAATAAATAAATAAAATAACACCAGGCAGTACTGCAAAAAGAGAAAGGAAAAAGGAATCCCTTAACAAAACACAGCTTATACGGTATTTATAGAATAAATATATATAGTCGTTAATTCAGTATTTTTTTTTACTTATGTTGTAGGTATTTTTTTTAGTTATATAAAAAGATGTGCACGATATATTTTCATTTATCAAAATAATTAAAAAATACGTGCTATATATATATCATTTATTTTTCGATGCTGAGTGTTTTAATAAAAGTCTTCCCTTATGCTATATCATTGTTGACGAGAAAATCAAGAAAGTCTCTGAAGCTACTTTCTTTGTACCCAGTCTTCATATTGTTCATTGTCAACAAGCTCTTCGGCGGGTCCCATCTTGTCATCCATCCCCAAACAATGGAGGCTGGCTATGGAGATTCTAGTGGTGTCACGCCTCAAAGTGGCCCTATGAACAAGACTCTTGTACGAGCCATTGCTCAGGACCTCAAAGTGGTCGCCCACGTTGACTTGCAACGCGCCGCGAAGCTCCGGTGCTAGCCGCCACGCGCCATCTTCGGCGACCATGACTACCCTGGGAGCTTTGGAGGACGATGGTTAAGATGCTGTAATCTGAATGAGGGGGCAATCCCAGCGCCACATCTGGGTTTGGGCACGGCGGGTAGCAGTTGACAGTCATGACTTGCATCCCATCTTCTAGGTTCTGGCCTCAGTAGTTTGGAGCCAGCCCCAGGCTCTCGGTTATTGCTCTTATAAGTTCCAACCCTAGCTTGCTCACTTCTCTACAATACTTTCCCATTTTTTCCCTGAAATATATAATGTATATATGAGAAAAAAATCAATAATTAAGAAACTTTTGTCTTGATTAGATAACAATGATGATGATAATTAGATCCTAAAGTCAAGCATAACCGACTCAAATTTGCTTCTAAATTTCTTATTTATGATTTTTCAGAAAAGGTTAAAAATTAATTAAACACATTAACTGAAAACACAGATGAAGCCAAAGCTCAACTTGATAATAGCGGATTCTTGTGTCTTATACCTATCCACTTGGAACTCTATTTGGTAGCTACATTAACTATATGGGGTCAAAGTCAATGTATGAGTCTATGCGTGTGTTATACATTATTTTATTGTTGCTGTATATGCAGAAGTTGTAATTATGGAAAGATTCATCAAGAATGACTAAATTATAAAGAATTACGTTACATTAGAGATGATGGCACGAAGCATATGTTCATGCGGCCGGCGGGTCGACTCAAACAAAAATTGCCGCAGCATATTAATGTTATATTTGGGATTATTAGCAAGCCGGCTATATATAGCGCATGTAAATGATCCTGCCCGTTTGCCAACCAAACTGAAAACTAAATCCTCGAATTGGCAAAGCATCATATGTGAAGAGGAAACATATTAATTAGTTGCCATATAACAAACCAACATACTAGTTGTGTATTGTAAAATCTGAAACTTTTAAGGGTCATAGGCTTTTTGCATCCAATAACAAATTTGTAAATAAGTAATTTTTGAAATAAAATATTTAAAATATACGAATATTTTATTGACTTGCTACAGTATCCAATTTTTGCTTATAAACCCTTAAAAACTCTCAAATTCTCTAAGTGAGAGGCTTAGAAGGGAGAAAACGAGAGAAATGAGCAATTTTATTCCGAGTTCTGCTGCACCGCCACCGTCACCTGCCTGGGCTCACGACTAGCCCACGTCGAAGAGCTTTTAAAGACGAAGCCAACGCCACTGGTCTTGCCTTGTTTCAATGTCGGACGAAGCCGTAGCGGCTCCACAAAGATTTTGTCTCTGGCAATGTTTCCCGGCCATCGAAGTGACGTCCGACCTCCGTTTTTGACACCTTCAGTAAGTGGAGTCTCGTCTCATCATCACCGACTAGCTCTATGAGATTACTCGTCAAAATTCATATATGGTAAGTTTTTATCATTTTTACCGTTTTTACTAACTATATAAAAAGGGATATTTACGTAATTAATTTAGTTATATGATTTATTTATCCGAGATAAATATATGAGATGAAAGAGGGTTAAAAATCATGAATAATTACGGTTGGTAAAGGTAAAAAGGTAATAGTAAGTGCAGTAAATAGTAATTAGAAAAAGAGGATATTTTTCTAATTATTTTCAAAATGTGGTATTTATGTAATTCTCGGATTTTTGGGCTTAATTAATGGTAGGGACCTCGAAACTGAGTTCTAACTTCGAATTTGAACTTAGTGAGATCGAGACTTGAATTTTGATATAAAATACCACTATATTTCATTGAGAAACAAAAATTAAAATTTCGTGGCACAAAATTGCACCATTTTGCGTGCCATAGTATGATCCCGCATCGGAACTCGTTTTAACAAAGTATATGTCTAACTTAGCATTTTTGGATGCTCTGTATATTTGAAGCTCCGGTTGAAAAGTCACTTTTTCAAATGAATTTATCAGGAATTAGAAATTATGGTTTAAGCATCTAAGTGACAAAGAGGGGGATTATTCAAGTGTCATTGGCCTGGTATTACTACCATATCGAGATAGGGGTTCGATTACCTGACTTTTATATTACTTTGGATTTTAATTGCATTAAAACTTATTTATGAAAAATCATGATTTTACAATAGTTTATGAATTGCTGAAAATTATTGGATTATGCCGGGATTGGACTGTATGGATTTTATACATTTTTTATATTATAATTATGGGGTAAAACAATGGTGTGCTACCCATATATAGTAAATTTTAGAATAATGCCAAGTTGAATTTTAAAGCATAGTTTGTTTATTGGAGGCATGGTTGTTATAAATTATTACACATTGTACATACTATAGGATCATAGACTTGAGTTCCATAATAGCATCGTGGTATGTTTAGATCGTTGGCAAGTTACTGTAGCACTAGGTAAGAGACTTAGGCCCATGCGCAAATTTTTGCTGATATGCCTATGAGCAGTATCAGGATGCTGGACACCTTTGTTATGGAGGTATTACAGAACCGTGATGAGAAGATGAGAGCTCACTTATATTCTTGTTGATGTATGATATGTACATCAATGAAGTGGTTTTGGTTTTGGTTTTAAATATGTGATTATTCTAGATACTATGAATTTATAAACTTGATTTATAAATGGATTTAAAGGAACTAATCATGAAGGTTTGAGAAATTGCATCTATCCAAAGGTAATTAAATTCTTACTGAGCATATAAATGCTCACTCCTTACTTTTCCCCTCTGAGGTAGTGGTCGGTGTGATTTTAGAGATTCAGGAGCAATTTAGGGAGGAGCTAGTTACTAAGTTAGAAACTGGTAACTTTATAAGATATTTTTATTTATTTCTCTTGGCTTGTAATAAAATACATAAGGGCCCATTTCACGGACTCGGTTCGTATAACTAGTGTGTTAGATTATGAGATGATGATGCTTGGTTTATTTAAATAAATTTCATTAACAATCTACTCTAATGATGATCATAAAATTGTGGAAATTTTTTATTAAAATTATTTTAGAATTTTTTTTTTTAAAAAAATCTTTGAATTTATACTTGTGAAATTTCCTTTGAATTGTGACAGTTATAATGCTCCTATATTTTTTTGAATTATAAGAAAATTAAAAGGAAAAAAAAAAGCAATAATATATATTTAAAATTATGTACCTATAAGTAGGCGGATTAGTAGGCCAAGTTCCGATCCAGTCTTCTAATGGATAAAATTAACCAAAAGAATTCAATAATACGAGAAAAGAGAATATTGCATATTATGTAAAAAGTTTTTAAGTGCAAAGTTAGTGTGTGTGTATGCATATATATATAAATATGTATATATATCAGCTAGATAAGCTTGTCACGACCCAAATCCCAGGTAAGTGGCAGAAATAGAATTTCACAAGTAGAAATTCAAAAGTTATTTTAGAAAAATTCATAAAAATAAATTTAAAAGAAAAATTCCCACAGTTTTTGTGATCACCATTAGACTTAGATTATTAATGAAATTTATTAAAACAAACCAAACAGCATTATTAGTAGTCTTACAATCCAGCACACTAGTTATACAGACAGAGTCCGTGAAACGGGCCCATTAATATTTAATATAAGCCAGGATAAATAATAACGTTATTTACATAGTTACCAATTTCCTGTACGGTAACCAACTCCTCAATCCTCTGCTTCCGAGTTTCCAAAGCCATACTGAGTACTGTCTGAGAGGAGAAAAATAAAGGATGAGTATTCACATGCTCAGTAAGAATTTTATTATCTTTTAGATGGATGCAATTTCTCAAATCTGCATGATTAGTTCCTTTAAATCCATTTACAAATCAAATTTATAAATCCATTGGTATCCAGAATAGTCACATATTCAAAACCAAAATCAAAACCACATTATTGTACATATCATACATCAACAAGAATATAAGTGAGTACTCATCCTCCTATTACAACCCTGTAATACCTCTATAGCAAGAGTACTCAGCATCCTGATACTGCCTGTAGGCATATCAGATAAAAACCTACCTAGGGGCCTAGGTCTCTCACCAAGCACTGCAGTAACTTGCCAGCGACCTAAAAATACCACGATGCTATAATGGAACTCAAGTATGTGATCCTATGATATGTACAATATGTAACAGTTCATAGCTATCACGTATCCAATAATCAAATCATGCTTTAAAAATCCAACTTGGCATTATTATGGGATTCACTGTAACATGGGCAGCACACCGCTATTTTATCCCAAAACTAGTATGTAAAAATATATATAATAATCCACACAGTCCAATCTCAGTATAATCTAATAATTTTTAACGATTTGTCAAACCATCATGAGATCACGATTTTTCATAAATAAATTTTAATGCAATTATAAATCAAATAGATATATAATCAGGTACTTGAACCCCTATCTCGATATGGTAGTAATACTAAGTCAATGACGCTCAAAAAATCTCATGTTAGTCACTCAGGTATTTAAACGACAATTTCTGGTTCTTAATAAGTCCATTTGAAAAAGTAACTTTTCTACCAGAGCTTTAAATACAGAAATGGAGATTACTACTGAATTCAGAGCACCCAAAAATGCTAGTTCAGATATATACTTTGTAAAAAACGAGTCCCGGTACGGGACTGGCCTGTGGCATGCAAAACGATGCATTTTGTGCTACAAAATTTCAATTTTTGTTCAACAATAAAACATATTGATATTTTGTATCAAAATTCATGTCTCGACCCCACTGAGTCCAAATTCGAAATCAGAACTCAGTTTCGAGATCCCTAGCAATAATTAAGCTTAAAAATCCAGGAATTACATAAATACCACCTTTTGAAAATAATAAAAAAAATGTCCTCTTTTTCTAATTACTATTTACCACACTAACTGTTACTATTTTTAATTTTACCAACCGTAATTATTCATAATTTTTAACCCTATTTCACTTCATGTATTTACCTCGAGTAAATAAATCATTTAATCAAAATAATTAAATGAATATCACTTTTTACATAGTTGGTAAAAACGGTAAAAATATACCGGAGATGAATTTTAACATGAAACCATTTGTAGTTGATCGGCGATGGTAAGATAGAGCTTCACTTACCAGAAGTGTCGAAAACAATGGTCAGACGGAACTCCGGTGGCCGGAAAATCTTACCAGAGGCGGAATCTTTGCGGGGCCGTTACGGCTTTATCCGACGTCGAAACGAGGCAAGACCGGTGGCGTTAGATTCGTCTTCGAAAGTCTTTCGATGCGGGATAGTACGTCAGCCAAGGTGGGTGGCGGTGCAGTGGTTGGAGGCGGCGGCAGATCTGATATTTTCTCTCTTTTTCTTTTTTCTTCAAGCCCTTATTTGCTGAAAATTTGAACTTGGATTTTTAAAAAACAAATTGGACACGGTTACAAAATATTATAATATTCTAGATATTTTATTATTTTAATCGAAAATTCAATATTTACAACTTTATTATTACTCTTGAAATGTTCAATTTTTCTTTGTGACTTATTTTACAAAGCTTACTTGAAAGAAGCCATTACGACGAGAAGCTTTTCTGACTGCTTCAATGACAAGCGAAGGTTGTTCAGAAACTTGTTTCATTCTGATTGCTTCAATGACAAGCGAACGTTGTTCAGAAACTTGTTTCAATCCAGCCAAGTCAACAACTGGCACATTGGCTATCTCAGGCAATGAGATTGGACCATGTGAAGTTGGTTTCTTGTAACATTCAGGAACATAAGACAAACCTCTCTCTTGTGCGCTTTTCCCAATTGTAAACGAGCTCGAACTCTCGTCGGCCATTATAGCCAAAACAAAAGTGATATTCTCAAATGGAGTTTGAAATGCACTTTAGAAATAGGATATATGATTTCGAATGGCAAGAGATATATGAGCTTATATAGGAAAGCATTTAGAGGCTTTACATTATATTGCTAGCTAGCTTGGTTCAAAAGTATATACAAGCTAGCTTGGTTCAAAAGTATATACAGACATACTTGCTTATCAAAGTCTTTCACATGATCTAGAACGCTTTTAACCGGAAATCAACTTGGGGTACTGCATGGTCATCAAAATTAAAGGCTCCAAAACTAAATTCCAAAAGTGACTTGAAAAGCATATAATAAGCTGCTTTAAATTAATTGTATGTTCTTTGGAAGTAGCCCATGTACTGAACAATTGGAACTTTTCCAAAAACGTATAGTACCCAATAACATAAAAAAAAAAAATCGAAGATATCAACTGCAGCGGACTAGAAGACAGAAATAAACTTTTTGAGGAAATTACCAAAAGAATCGTGGGACGAAGGAGACTAGAAGCGAGTCATGTAGCATATTTGAATCGGGTCCATATTAATTAATAATCAAACGATCACATGTATTTGTGTATTGGATCACTGCGCAATACGGGTACTTTTGGGTCCAGGTTCCCCCATGGAAACATTTGATCCTACTAATTAGCTTGTTTCTGAGGGACTTCATGGTCACGCCACATGTATTGAGCGGAAATTTGACACCCAATAGTTTAATTTCATCTTCTTTTTGTTTTTTCTTTTCCTGCTTTTTCTGTTTTATAATTTTGCTATTGGAAGCATGGTGTTGGATATTGAAATGATCATAGAGATATTAATTGTTTTTATTGTCGGCCAGAGTACTGTACTCGGAGATAAAAGTGAATCATGCAAGTCTTTCAAATGTGTTAATGAGTTCTGTTTTCTTCATATATTAGTTTTTAGTTTTCATTCTTTGGTGCTTTACTGCTTTTATTTCGTTATATGTTTAGCAATAAGTATATGACGGGTCTATTTTGTTATATGGATAATTGGATATATAGATTATAGACTGTATGTAATACATGAGATGCTATGCAGTATGCACAACTTGATCACTAACTTGCAATAGGTTGCCTTATAGTAATTAACTTTATGTTGGAGCGGTTTTCACCAATTGTCCATGTGTCTCTGAACTGCCGGTGTTGTATCCTCTAAATGTCCACGTGTCCTTACTATCCCAAAGAGCTTTTGACTTCAGGCAGGGTCGGAGAGGCGAGGGTGACCATCTGCAAATACTCTCCGATGCTTAAGTCAGATATTTATCCCTGAGATTGAGTAGCAAAGACTCAGTTTTTCTCTGTATGAGTATGTCTTTTTTCTTGCTTATGAACTTTTAAACATTTTTTTTTGGTACGCGTACATGCCTTCTCTTTGGAGATGCATGGCTCATATATATATAGTCCTGAAATTGTGAACCTCCTGGTTCTCAATCTCAGGACCAAGTACCTTTTTCGTCCAGACTTTCTCTAGAAATCACGGGCCGAGATTACCGTGATCCCCCCCTGCACTGCTGTAGCCTAGTTTCTGCCGTCCTCTATGGCTCGAGTCTGTCAGAGACGAGATTTAGACAAATCGCCGTTCTATCAGGACGGCTTGCCCCCTGCGCACACCTACTCAAGATCGCATTAAATGCTCTGTCTGGGTCTGGAGCTGTGAGTTGTTTTCCATTGTACTCTGGTGGAAGATCCTCTGGGCTTTCGACCTTCAGCTGTCGAAGTAAGGATCAGACTGGGCCGAGTCCATCCAGGGTCTGGGATGGGCTCGGCCTTAACCTCGGATAGCCTAATGGCCGATGTGGTACCACGTGCAGTTTGCGTGGTCTTTAGCTGGTCACTCTCGACACATGTCGGATGGTGGGCCCTGTTTATGATATATTCTGCTACTTAATCGTCCACGTGATGTGTGATTTAGGAATGGATCCCACAACTGCCCCCATTTACCTACTTGATGGGTTCGTATCCATCAAGTGGGGAAATCGTTTCTCCTTTCTTCTAATTTTAGGGATACACGTGGCTCCTCCTTGCCGATGCGAAGGCACGCCATCCTATGTCACAAAATTTTTAAATTTCGAAGTCCCGACTGTTCTATCTCCCTTGCTCTTCCTTTTTCCAGAAAAACTCTTTGGCTCCCCCTCTATAAAAGCCGTATTTACACTCATTTGCTACTTTACTAAAATCTTCAATTATCCCAATATCATAAAATCTTAGGGTTTCTGACTTCTCCCCTTTCTAGAGATTTTTGCTCTTTCGATCGTACCTATAATGATGGCCTCGAATCAAGATCAGGAATTGCACCCCGTCGTGGACTCAGAGTTGGATTCGCTGAGGAGACAGCTCTGCCTCCCCGGCGGAGTCACGTTACAAAGGGTTGAGGGCCTCGCGGATTGGTATTTGCATCCCTCTGCCCCTGAAGGCTCTATTATTTTGGGAAGGAAATATCTGGAATGGCTGCAATTCCCTTTTCCTCCTCTGATCCACCAATTCTTCGCTTTGATGAGGATCCACCCGATGCAGTTAAATGCAAACGGGGTCATGATTCTGATGGGGCTCTCCGCCTTGTCAGTTCTTTATAACCTGTATATCGACCTGGAGGTGGTCTTTTATGCTTACAAACTCACCCTCATCCCCAAAAAGAGTTCCTACCCCACTTTTTACCTTCAACCGCTCCCAGGACGTCATATTTTCTAGGGCTTGCTGAGGTCAGACAAGCAATGGGACTCCCACTCTAAGTTATACACCGTCGGGGGGCGTGGTGCTCCCCTTGGGTGAATGGAGAGCACTTTCAAATCCCCTCAGTTTTCCTGCAGAGTAAGTGCTAGATCGTGATTTTCAGGTCTCCGTTCCCCTCGTCTGTTATTGCTCACATTATTTTGTCTTGTGTAGCCTCTGCAGAGGAGAACAGTTCGAACCGCACTTGTCAGCGGGGCGGCTCAAAGGCCTGGAAGGGATCGTCATCTTCGGATCTCCTAGGGACTGCCAACACATCCAGGCCACCCTCAACCCCTAGGTGATGAATATGATGCCCAGGATGGTCTCATACCTTCCCTTCCCTCTGGACACCTGGGTTATCATGAAGCACCTGCAGAGCCGACTTGATGCCTCTGCCCTGAACCGATTCCGTCGGGACGAGCATGATCGCATCGCCATGGTGGGTTGTCAGGTTACGGCTTCAAGCCAGTTGGCGGGCTCCAACGACCTGGTAGCACCGACTAGCCACGACCTCGAAGAGGCTGTGAGGTTCGTGGCCAAAGAGTGCATCAGGCTCCGTAGAGAGGAAGTCACCGCCCCTAAGAGGGCTAGAGGTGGGTTCATTTCCGCATCCTTGAGCTTCGTCGATCAAGTTATGGCTATGATCTAATTCTGTTATGACTTATTCTTTACAGGTTCTGAGACGGGCCCATCGACAGACCCTTCCCCCGTCAAGGGGGGGACCACTGGGCATAAGGCTTGCCCTAAGGCAACCACTGGCCGTCATCTCATGGTGCCTTCAGAGGATGAAGTGCCTGTGGTCCCCTGCTCCGATGCAGGCGGACCTCCGTCCGCGGAAATGTCAGCCACATGGGCCATATATGGCGAGGGGATACCCCTGAGTTTGCTCGAGGGGTTTGCT
Source organism: Parasponia andersonii (assembly GCA_002914805.1). Classification (NCBI taxonomy): domain Eukaryota; kingdom Viridiplantae; phylum Streptophyta; class Magnoliopsida; order Rosales; family Cannabaceae; genus Trema; species Trema andersonii. Next base: position 99,117 of record JXTB01000134.1, read on the forward strand.
GCACTAACCTCATCCACCCCTGACTCCGGCTCGAAGTCGAGTGTTGCTTGCCTCGGTGGGGAGATCGCCGAGCTCAGCTGGGGGGCTCCGAGGAAATCTCGCTGTCTTCCCCTCCTCCGGTCCTAATAAAGCAGCGCCACGAGATTGGCTCATCTAAAGAAGAAGAGGGCCGGGTAGAAAAGAGGGGCAGAGTTGCCCCTTCATCTAACAGCGATGACAACGGGGCTATGCTGACCCTTCTGAGGAGAAGAAGGTCCGTGCGCAGCTGCCCGTCAAGAGGGGATGCACCACCTCCCATTATCGATGATGGAACTCTTGACAGTGCCTAGTTTTCCTCCGTCCCTGCCCCTACTACTTCGGAGGCGTGCCCAGTCGAGGGAGAGGGTGCCCTCGCGGTTGGCAGGGTAGAGCCGTGTTCTGCAAATGCAGACGATGCCCAAAAGGAGGGTCCAGCCGCAGGACCCGAGTTGGAGGTGCTCTCACTGGAGAACGTCGAGCTCGTTGCTAGCTATACCTTCACGCAGGTTTGGCTCATCTGGTTGCCTCTGTACTTCTCAGCATCTTTGTTATACGCTGACTCTCTTTCTTTCTTTTTTTATTTATCTTGCAGCTAGATGCTATCCAGTCCTTCTATTCCTCTCGCATCAGAGCCCTGACCGACGAGCTAAACTTCCACTCGCATCAGGGCGCGGCGAAGCTACCCTTGCCGAGTTGAGGACTGACTTTGATTTATATCGGAGCCTCGATGAGGTAAGGGTCAGTAGCGCGGTGGCTCATACCCTGAGTGTCGAGAAGATCAGGCGCGAGGAGCTAGCTCTGAGACTGGCTGAAGCGGAGGCCGTTGGGCTTACTCAATCTGAGGCTGCCAGACTGGCCCAAAACGAGCTCAAGGTCAAGGAGCAAGAGTTGCAGAGCGCTAAGGTGGAGATGGGGCTGGCCTTCCTCACTCGCGATAGGGCCGTTGATGACGCTAAGGAGGTGAGGAAAGCCGAAGCTAGAGCCAAACTGAAGGCCCATTCTCTTCAATGCAGACTCGACTGGTCGAATGAGGTAAGCCGACATCTTTACTTGGACCACGTAAAATTGATGGGGGCTCAAGTGGAGTTGTCTCGTAAGCACGGTGAAGATCTTGCTGACATTAATGCTCTTTTGGTCGACTTATTGCAGTGGCAGGCGGAGCTGAGGCTAACGATTCTGAGGGATAGATTAGCAGACGCGGAAAATCTAAAAACGAGGTATCAGAGGCAGGTGGATATCCTTTTTGCGGAAAGTTACAGGTTTGGCTGGGAGAATAGGGAATTCAAAGGCCACACTGAGGTGGTAATGCCAGACCAGTTTGACGAGCAGAAAGGCATCGAGAGAGACCACTATTCTGTCAAGAACTACATGCAGCAGCTTGGGGATAGGATCAACATCACGTACCCCATTGACGTGCTGAAGATGTTTGCTGCGAAAAAGGACGGGCCCTCTACATCTGCCTCTATTGCCAAAGAGCTTATCCCCGTGTCCAGTCTGCCAGATCAAACTTCGGAAGTCCCTAGCGGTCATCCTGGTCTCGGGGTCTCAACTAGTGAGGGGTCTGGTGCGGTCATTTTATCCAGTGATAAATCCGACCCTGGTACGCCACCTTCCACCGGGACTGGTCCAAGCGCCAGAACTAGCTGTGCTCCCCTGGCCAGAGGTAATTAGGGCCCTAATTTTGTACATTTGTAAAGCTGACCCTCGTTGTAACCATCTGTATAAATAATAAGAACAATGCAATTCTCTTTAGTCTATTCTCTTTTTCTTTATTGACCGTATCCGAGGTAAAGTTGACCCTTGTTGTAACCGTCTAGAATCGGTCGTACATGATTTTGAGTTATTAGTAAGTCCTTCTCGAGCTATGATCAACAAGATTAGTTCCAGAGACAAAGATGTTAGCTCTGGCCCATCCGGTTCAAATGAGATATAACTTCTGTTATGACTTATCTTGACAGAGTTCGATCCACGTGTGTGGCTGGACCCCAAATGGGACCGCGCTCGGAATCAGCTCCAGGGGCTGGTTAATCACTGTCTAGATCCGTCGCTCCAAAGGAAGAGGCTCGGGCTCGGTTCTCATCGGGAGCAGACTGGGCGTTATTACTTTGACGTGTCTCTGCGAGTCCATCCAAGACCCGCTTCTCGCAGATAGAACTTTTGGGTGCGCATCCCCATCGATCGTTCCCTTTGTATTTTTTTATTTTTTTTTTGGAAATAATAAACATGGCCCGATTTTAACTTCCGTCTTAATGCCTAGGTGTGTGCATAATAAAATGCTGTTTGGGGAGGGTCTGCTTCCGATGGGTAGACCCAGACCCCTTTAACCTTTCCTCTGCACGCGGCTAAAACTTTGCCTGGATGGGGTCTGCTTCCAACGGGTAGACCCTAACCTTTTAAACCTTTACTTTGCATGCTGCTAAAACTTTGTCTGGATGGGGTCTAATTCCAACGGGTAGACCCTGACCTCCCTAACCTTTGCTTTATGTGCTGCTAAAACGTCGTCTATGAGGGTCCGCTTCCAACGGGTAGACCCTGATCTGTGCTTTCCTTCTTCGTACATTTTCTCGGGCCATCAGTATGGATTTCTTTTGCATGATGCGATCCCTATAGTGCGATCATTTCTGAGGTCCGCTGGCATGTTTTTGGTTGCACAGCTCTTTCCTTTACGTAAGTTTTCTGGGATCATCGATGAGCAACGTGATCCCTATAGTACGATCGATTTTGAGGTCTGCTGGCAAGTTTTTGGTTGCACAGCTCTTTCCTCTTCATACATTTTCTCGAGTCGTCGACGAGCGATGTGATCCCCATAGTACGATCGATTTTGAGGTCTGTTGGCAAGTTTTTTTTTGCATAGCTCTTTCCTCTTCGTACGTTTTTTTGGGTCGTCGACGAGCGACGTGATCCCCATAGTACGATCGATTTTGAGGTATGCTGGCAAGTTTTTAGTTGCACAGCTCTTTCCTCTTCGTACATTTTATCGGGTCGTCGATGAGTGATGTGATCCCCATAGTACGATCGATTTTGAGGTCTACTGATAAGTTTTTGGTTGCACAACTCTTTCCTCTTCATACATTTTCTCGGGTCGTCGACGAGCGACGTGATCCCCATAGTACAATCGATTTTGAGGTCTGCTGGCAAATTTTTGGTTGTGCAGCTTTTTCCTCTTCGTACGTTTTCTCGGGTCGTCGATGAGCGACGTGATCCCCATAGTATGATCCTTGATTGTGTGAATAGTACATGGGATCTGCCACTGTAGGTGGACCCCTTTTCCATAGCAATCCAAAAAATAAATCCATGCGACAAAAAAGGAACTTGATCCAATTTGGATTTAAGCTCTTCGATAATATAGGCATTCGCATGGGTTTTACGTCATATGCATGTGTCTCGCACGTGAATAGTGCGTGGGGTTTGCCACTATGGGCAGACCCATTTTCCATAGCAATCCAAAAAATAAATCCATGTGGCAAAAAAAGGAACTTAACCTATTTTGGATTTAAACTTTTCAATAAGATAAGCATTCACGTGGGTCTTACATCATATGCATGTGTCTCACACGTGGATAGTGCGTGGGGTCTGCCACTGTGGGCAGACCCCTTTTCCATAGCAATCCAAAAGATAAATCCATGCGGCAAAAAGGGAACTTAACCTGTTTTGGATTTAAACTTTTCAATAATATAAGCATTCACGTGGGCCTTACATCATATGCATGTGTTCTCACACGTGATACTTTTTTAAGTGCTGAGCATTCCACATGTTTGGCAAGTCTTTTCCGGTCTTGAGTTCCTTCAAGACATACGCACCATTGTCAAGTGCTTTGATCACCTCATAGGGTCCAATCCAATTAGAGTCCAGTTTCGAGGAATTCCTTGTTCTGACTTTCAAGACCCAATCCCTGACATTGAATCGTCGAGCACTAACCTTCTTTGCATAGTAGGACCTAGCCTGCTGGTGGTACGAAGCCAGGTGGACTAGAGCCATGTTTCTCGTTTCTTCTAGGAGGTCTGTGTTGTGGCTTAGCTGCCGTTCGTTTAAGGCGGCATCTCTTACCACTTCGGAGCAAAGGGTCGAGAGGCCAACCTCGATTGAGATCATAGCCTCTGATCCGTAGACCATGGCGAATGGTGTTCTTCTAGTCGACCTCTGCTCAGTGGTTCGATAGGCCTACACAATGGCTGGTAGCTCTTCTAACCACCTACCTTTAGCCTCCTGCAAGTTCTTTTTGATATTGCTGAATATGGCTTTATTCGTTGCCTCTGCTTAGCCATTCCCCTGAAGGTAGTTCACGGAAGAAAAACTGAGCCTTATATCATACAGCTCCCACAACTCCTTGAGTTTAGCATTTTGGAACTGTGTGCCATGATCAGCGTGTATCTCTTTCGGAATCCTATATCGACAGATTATATTTTTCTAAATGAAGTTAATTGTGTCTGCTTTATTTACGGTCGCATAAGCTTCAGCCTCTACCTATTTGGTGAAATAATCGGTGGCCAGCAGGATGTACCTTCTTCCCCTTGGACTTCTGGGGAGCTCTCCGACGATGTCCAAACCCCACTTGGCGAATGGCCAGGGCGTTATGTTCAAATGGAGATCCGCGGGTTGGTGTTTCATGGGGGCAAACCTCTGGCACTTATCACATTATTTTACGAACTGGGCCGCCTCTGTCATCATGTATGGCCAGAAGTATCCGGTCGTCAGAACCTTGTGGGTGAGACTACGTCTGCCAGAGTGGTTGCCGTATACTCCCTCATGGATTTCTTCTATCAGTTTCTGCACTTAGACGGGACCTATGTACTGCAACATCGGCCCCATTGTTGATCTTCTATATAGTTGTTCCCCCACCATCGAGTATCTGGCAGTTTTCAGCCTGATCGACCTCGCTTCTTGGGGATCTGTGGGCAGGTTCCCCAACGCCAAATACTGGGTAATGGGTTTCATCCATCCTTCGTCTGCAGGACCGACTGCAAATACATGACGTGTGGAGGTCTCCGAGGGGTCCTCTGTATTCCTGTCCTCCAGGAGAATCTCTACGTGCCCCGTTCCTCTGGTCGACACGCTCTTAGCTAGCTCATCGGCCTTCTGGTTCATCTTTCTGGGGATCTGTTCGATATTAAAGCTGCTAAAGCGGGCTTTTGTCCCTATTACTTTGGAAAAGTACCTGTGTAATCTCGGCTCTCTTACTTCGAAATCTCCTCTGATCTGACCCATGACCAACTGCAAGTCGGTCATTACTGTGATGCTTTCTACTCCAAAATGTAGGGCCAGTTCAAGGCCTTGTAGCAGGGCCTCATACTCCACCTCGTTGTTCGTGGCTTGGAAGCTAAGCCTCAAGGCTTTCTGGCGGGTCCGGCCCTATTATGGTTCAGACAGCTCCCGGAGAAATCCATAAACGGGTTCAAAGATTTCTGCAAACTTTTCTTGAAGCAGTACGCGGGTGCCCGAAGGCAGTAGAAAACTATGGGAGACTAGACCGGCTGGAACATACCGTCAACGAGTCTCCGAAAGAATACCTGACACGTTTCCTGGAGGTGATGTCCCTAGTGCATAACGCCGATTTGGTCCAAGCTGCGAGCTCTTTCGTTAGGGGCCTGCAGCTAGGATTGATGCTGTCAGACCACCTACTCTTGAACCTTCTGTACAATATGGCAGATATCTAGGTCAAATCAGAAGGGATATTAATGGCATTGGAAAGTCGCAAGAAAACACCTAAGGCATCCGCCGCGATAACAACAGTACCGGCACAAGCCCCGGCCCTGCAAGGGGTAAAGAGGCCCGCACTAGACCGAGGGCCGATTCTGAAATAGGAAGCCCCCACTCAGGGTGGTCAAGAAGGCGGCAAGAGGAGGAAGGTGTCCCGTGACCTACTGTCGAAGTACGAGCTCAACACGTTGATCGACGTGATCTACCTCCAAAACAAGGACTGGGGCATTTTCAAAGACCCGCCCAAATCTGGCATTCCTGAGCATATGAAAAATAGGAATAGGTACTGCCAATTTTACAAAGACCACAGACATGACACCATCAACTGCCGCAACCTCTATGCGCAGGTCATGGTAGTGATTCATACCGGCAAATTGAAGTAAAATGTAAAGACTGGCGGAATCCAGCCATGGGAAGACGCCACTAGGCCCGACAAAGGCAAGCAGACCCAGGCCTCTGGGTCAGGAGACTAGGCCCTGAGGATGGTGCCGACCATTGTGGGCAGACCCGAGCAGACCCAAGGTCAGGAAGAAAAGGAAAAGTGCCTAAGAAAAACCGAGGAGAGGGTGAAGCGCTTGAGGGGGATGGGATACTCCGTTAACCATTTGAGGGTGGGTGAAAGCTGCACCTCTACCGCCTCCATCACCTTCACCCAGCAAGATTTGACCACGGTGTACCTGCCACACGACGACCCCCTAGTAATTAAGTTACAGATAGACTCTGCGTTGGTCAGAAGGGTCCTGATCGACGGTGGAAGCAGCGTCAATATCTTGTTCCTCAGCACGCTACAAGAAGAAGGTAATCACACACTCATTCTAATTACCTTTATACTATGTTTCCTCGCTCACTAACATATCCTATACAGAGATGGTTATTGGTAGCGGTTTGCGAGCACCTCCTTCAACTCTCGGGTCCATGGTGAAAACCAAGACACCCGAGAGTACCCCGCCATCAAAAAAGAAGGAGAAGGTCGACTGCTCGAAGAAGAGAAAAGTCGCCTTCGAGGACGTCCCAGTGAGCTCGCCCCCTCCACAACCATCTCAGCCAGCGAGCACTTCCGAACCCCCTATTGAGGCTGCCACTTCTTCAGAACCGAACTTGGCAGATAAAGGCAACGAGCTCTTCGCACTCCTTAAGCAACTACCAGAGAAGGCTGGTATGAGCGTAGCCTTTATCGACCGCTTCACATCTGAAGAGGGTTGGGAGCGAATGAAGCGACGTTCTGCCAAGGTCGCTTTCGGATCTGTGATGAGGATGCTGGTAGTGCGGGAGCATCCGGTCCAACTTTTGCTCCAGTCCAGGCTGCGCTCCTCGGGAGCTTCCTTCGGTGTCGGGTGGATTCCCATCAGCGTCAGGACGTGTGCTTCTAGTTGTCATTCTTGAAGGTGCCATCTTCTAATGCTATATAGCTTCTTGTTCGGGGAGAGTGCGATCGTGAGACTCCGACTCTTCCTCTCGCACTCAAAGAAATATGGTTTCCCACAGACGACGCCAAACTGTTGGAGCGATTTTCACCAACTGTCCACGTGTCTCTGAACTGCCGGTATTGTATCCTCCAACTGTCCACGTATCCTTGCTATCCCAAAAAGCTTTTGACTTCAGGCAAGGTCGGAGAAGCGGGGGTGGCCACCTGCAAAGACTCTCTAATGCTTAAATCAGATATTTACCCCTGAGATTGAGTAGTAAAGACTCAGTTTTTTTCTGTATGAGTATGTCTTTTTTCTTGCTTATGAACTTTTAAACGTTTTTTTTTTTGTACGTGTATATGCTTCCTCTTTGGGGACGCATGGCTCATATATATATATCGTCCTGAAATTGTGAACCTCCTGATTCTCAATCTCAGGACCAAGTACCTTTTTCATCCAGACTTTCTCCAGAGGTCACGGGCCGAGATTACCGTGATCCCCCCTGTACTCCGCCATCCCCTATGGCTCGAGTCTGTCAGAGGTGAGATTGGACAAATCGTCGTTATGTCAGGACGGCTTGCCCTTGTGCACACCTACTCAAGATCGCATTAAATGCTCTGTCTGGGTCTGGAGCTGTGAGTTGTTTTCCATTGTACTCTGGTGGAAGACCCTCGGGGCTTCCGACCCCCAGCTGTCGAAGTAAGGATCGAACTGGGCCGAGTCCATCCAGGGTCTGGGATAGGTTCGGCCCTAACCTCGGACAGCCCAATGGCCGATATGTTACCACGTGCGGTTCGCGTGGTCTTTAGCTAGTTACTCTCAATACATGTCGGACGGTAGGCCCTATTTGTAACCTATTCTACCACTTAATCGTCCATGTGATGTGTGATTTGGGAACGAGTCCCACACTTTATTAATTAATACAACCTCTCTTTCGACCATAAAGGGACCCAAAACTTCCTTTTTCTAGACTCTCCGAGGTAGAGTTCATTTTCATATACTTCTAGGAAAATAAATAAAAATAATGTCCATTTCAAAAATATAAATAGATAAAAATAAAGTACCCACTTGGAAATATTTATTATATTCATATACAAAATTACAAATATACATGTATGAGTCTATCCATAGTTTGTTCACATTCTATGACAACTACCTATATTGTAATTATGCTATTAACCACACACAATTAATCTAGATATTTATCCTTTCAAATATAATCATTTAAGTACATGATGTAATATACAACCTTAATTAATTAATAATTTAATGGATTTCTTCCCAATTAGCTAGAATAATACTAATAATAATAATAATAATAATAATAATAAGTAATGTATTCATGATCATGTGATTATAAAACTACTTAAACTAATCTCATTAATTATTTTTTTTAGTGAATATTATAACTAGTACTAATAATTTCGTCGTTAATTATTTTTTTATGTACTGCTAGCAGAGTTTTGATATGAATTAGCTAAGCCTCGTTAAATTGGTATTAGCGTGTATAAAGCAAATAGCAAATATGCCGATTGCTACTCTCTTATAGTGGCTAATTTTTGTACATAGAACGGTAGAAACCTAGCGGATTGACATGCTTCCTTTGACAAAGTCATAAAAGAAAGAATTGGAGGTTGGGAGGTGTTTAACTGCTCTATACACCAATAATAAACTTCATCTAGCTCTTCTCACCCACCTATCCACCAAACCAAAGAAATTTATGAACCCCATTTATTCATAAAACTAGGTAATCACCTCATGCCTTCATTATCAAGACTCCCTTCCCAATATAAGAACAAGTGTTAGGATGGATTTCCATGCCAATATAGACTATTTAATTATCTCAATTAATAAATGTTCATATATTGTTTCTTTTTCTGAACTTTCATCTTCTCAAGTAATTGACTAGAAGGACAATAACGATTACTAGTATTCATTAAAAATTGGTAACATGTATAATAAAGAGTTAAGTATATATATTTTCCTTAAAAAACGAAAAAGAATTAGATATATATATATATATATATATTAATTATGAAACGCAAGTCATTCTCTCCGTTGAAGTTAGGTGATCTAATATAAGCAATTCTTAATGTATAAATAATCACGATGGTCGTGTTGTCTCTCAAATACCTTGTGATCAACTACAATATCGAAAACAAAATCAATAATGGATCAAAAGCTGCTTTTGGTCAATGCTTTTCTTCTGCTTGGTTTCGCCATAACATGTAAAGCGACTACATACATGGTGGGGGATAATTCTGGCTGGGATATAAGTACAAATCTTGATACGTGGGCAAAGGACAAGACATTCAACGTTGGTGATGTTCTAGGTGCGTATATTAATTTTATGTCACAGTGGGGAGTACTATCTTAATATCAGTTTTATTGTCTTCTAATTAGAGTACTAAACTCTGACATTACATTCAAATTCCGCATTTACGAAATATTATACATGTCATCAAGTTCTATCTTAAGAAATTTTGTGATTCTTTACAAACTATATGTTGAATTTCATGCATATATTAGGAAGATATTTTAGGGAGTACATTTTTCATTTACTTCTTTTAATTTCTGTTTTTCTTGTTTATCTTTATAGTGTTCCAGTATTCATCATCCAACAGTGTAAGTGAAGTGACAAAAGAAAATTTCGACAGTTGCAATACGACAAACGTTTTGGAGACATATTCAGCTGGAAACACAACAATCACATTGAAAAAACCTGGTGAGAGGTACTTTGTGAGTGGTAACAAGTTATATTGTCTTGGAGGGATGAAGCTTCATGTACACGTAGAAAATAATCAAGCTTACGCACCAGCTGGTGCACCTCAGGCCACCCCTGGCTCGGACCAAACCGATTTTCCCAATCCTTCTTCCAAGAGCAACAATAACATTCCTACTTCAACTGCCTTTTCCCATATTGGTGAAACTTATAGTACTATTGTATTAGGTTTTCTAGGTCTTGTTGTTTCCATGCTATGGAATGTGATCAACTAATAAGTACATGATGTAAGGTTTTTTTTTTTTTTTTAGAAGAAAAAATCAATCTGATGTTCATTTGGATGTTGATATATGTTAATTATGATCCCTCTTTTGAGATTGTCAAGCTTGTATTTCATTTTTGATGAATACATAATTATAAGGATTTTCTTTTTCTATTTTTTTTTTCATTTTCTTGATGATAAATGTTAGTGAAGGGTTTGCTAACTAATTCTAGAAGCTTAAATTATTTGAAGTAATGTCCGGAATTTTATATCTAGTAATTTATAAGGGGCACATGTGGTCTTTTGGTACTGCACACATGTTAATTTAAGGTGATCTCACATTTCTATTAATGTGTGATTAAAGGTCTCATACACCTCTTATCATATTATTGTTCTTTTCAGATATCATAATAAAGAAAGGATACATGACAGTGGGATGCATTTGAAAGAAAATTTGTATCATCATTAGATGTTAATATTTCACCATTCAATACGTGTAAATCTTACACGAGAACTAAATCCAAGTTTAATATTAGTTCTAATTTTTTTTAAGATAATGTTAATAGTAAGATTAAATTAGGATTAATTATTGAGCATTTTGAAATAAAAGATTTGTTCCTAACTTGAATCTTTTGTTCTCCTGTACTAGAAGAGGGATTTATAAATTTAAAAGGTAAATTAGTCAAGAACACAACCAAAAAAGGAAATACTTAGCAAGAAACCAAAAACTATAAAGTTTATTTATAAAAAGTTTTTCAACTTGGACAGGTTCATTAAAAAAATATATATTCCTTGTCAAAAAGAAAATTGGTATGGAAGTATGAACTTACAAGGCCTCCATCTTCCCCCACCCCAACTCCTGTTTCCAGTATTCTTACCGAGGAGTCAAGGACATTGTCTCTACTATTTTCCCCTGTTCGATGCTAGAACATGGATCTGCCACGCAGATATATCTATGGTGGGGCCCACATTTACTAATAAAATTATTCGCCAGTACATTTTCTACATGTAACATAATAAATATTAAGAAATTTCTAGTAACGCTAACGCCCGTAAATTTCCTTTTTTTAGTCATTAAAATGAGTTTTATTTTATTTTATTTTTATTTTCTTAGGGGAGCCAATTAAATGAGTTGCAAACAGCCAAAACATAAATACCCATAAATAATAAATAAAAAAATAAATACATAAAATGCAATTCCATGAGATGAGACTGATAAAGTATTAAAATACATAATATATAATAAAAAAAATGGGAATCAAGAACAGCTTAAGAAATCCCAAACGAAAAAACAAACCAACTTCCCCCATCAAAAACCCAACACGTCACCCCCAAAATGCTTAAAAGCTTAGCCTCAACGACGACCACCACCACCACCGCTCCATTTTTGCTCATCTCCAGCTCAACCATCGGAGCAGCTGCTCATTCTCTCTCTAGAACCTTCCTCCCTTCTCTCTCTAACCTCCGTCCAAAACCCATTTCCCCTTTCCCCCAAACCCACCGACCCTTTTCTCTCCGCACCTCCTCCATGAACCTCCTCAACAAGCTCGGGTTCGGCCATAGGTCCGCGGACCTCTCGGCCGAGTCGTCGTCGATCGCGCAGGGCCCCGACGAGGACGTCCCGGCGCCGGGTCAGCAGTTCGCCCAGTTCGGCGCCGGGTGCTTCTGGGGGGTCGAGCTGGCTTTCCAGCGAGTCCCCGGCGTGACCAAGACCGAGGTGGGGTATAGCCAGGGCTTGCTTCACAACCCCACTTATGAGGATATCTGTACGGGCACCACCAATCATTCGGAGATCGTTAGGGTTCAGTACGACCCTAAAGAGTGCAGCTACGACACTCTGCTCGATGTTTTCTGGTCCAGGCATGATCCCACCACGCTCAATCGCCAGGTTGGGTTCTGTTCATTTTGGATTGAGTTTCTTATGGGATTGAGGCTTTTGGTGGTTTTAATTGTTGGATTTTATTGATTATTTGTGGAATTCAGTTCAAATTTTGATGTGGGTGTTTAGAATTCGGCGACTTTGGTGATGATTCTTAGTGCTGTGATTGTTGATTTTTACTTGGACATTGATTGATGATTCTGTGTTTGCTTGAATCCATATGAGATAGATTTGTGTATTTCGTTGTTCTTTTTAGTGGTTTCTTTAGGCTTTGTAATTTATTTTTGACTGATTCGTTTGGTGTAACTTTGTGGCTTGTTCCACAAGTTCCTGTCTTTTGCTATATTTATTGGGCTTTATGTATTGGGACTTATTCAACCATGGTGATACGAGTTAGTATATTTCCTGGTTGTATCTTCCAATTCTGGTATATATGCTGACCTATTTGTTGCCTAGTTTCTTGTGGATTTTGCATTGGGCCCGCCTTCTTAACACAAATGTGCAGTCAAACACACTAGACAAAGAAAATTGGAAATGACTGGCAAACTTCTCTAGTGGGCTCAAACTGCATCTACTTCTTAGTTGTTACTACTATCGTATAGAGAATCCAGTTTGCTTCAAAAATAATCATTTGACCCCAACGAGTTGTTTTTAATTTTAAAGTTATTGTATCTATCTTTCCTGCTACCTTCGCGTCTAGTTGTCCCTGTCTAGGTTCTCCAGCTATTAGAATAATTTTGAGGCTTTACATATTCTGAAGACTTTTTCATATTCAGTTTTGCTTTATGTTGGAGTAGTTCTTTTGGATATATTATTACGAAATATCTACCTACAGCTTGCACATGTTAAAAGTTATCTTTATTCTACATTTTGCTCAGTGTCAGTGATTGACTGTCTCTAGGGTTATGATGTCGTAAAACAAGTTTGCTATATTGGTACTTATTACTTATGAGGGATAGGTGGAGCGTTCAGGTCCATTGTCTGTTTCCATTCAATTTCTCGATGGACTTACCTAGCAATTTGCTAAAGTCTCCTTCCGAAGATTGTAGGATTCGGTGGGAGGACTCGTCGTCAATATATATGTATATAGTGGTAGTTATGCAAGGTCTAATTTATCTCTGTCATAAATTAACTCCCTCGTCAGAGGGAGCTTTTTTTTTTTTTGTTTTTTAATATTTGATTCCATTGCTATATTGTAATTTACTATTGTGATGCTTGTGTGTGTAGTTTTATCATGTGGAGAATTATAGGCTGTTGTACTGTTTGCTTAATCCATTTGGAACTCATTATCATGACAAAAATTGCCAAGCGGCATACCAATCTCTCTATAGTGTTCACTTTTATATATTTCGATGTTTCTCTTTCTATTTTAATTGCTGAGTTGCATGAAGCTCATTTATGAAGATTCATGTCAACTGAAGTAAAATAATTAGTGAAAGAAAGCGTTGCTAAATTGGGTTTATGGTGTTCAACCCAAATTTAACGTTACATTGATGTTTTCAGCTGGATAGCCTTTTATGTGCGTGTTTGGGGGAAAAAAAAAGTGACATTACTTGAGTGGTTGCTGGATTAGCATGCTTCTATTAAAATTTGTGCTGTGTCACTGGGATCTTATATGGAGGTCCGTACTTTCTTCATTTTGCTTTGGATGGCTTCTTTTTGGGATTATGTTCTGGGAAAAGGATATGTTTCTTCATTTTTGTTCTATTGATATTTTCACTTTTGGGATTCTGTTATGTGAAAAGAAAAATATGGGCGCGTTTTGTGATATAAGATTCGAATCTTACTCGTCAAATCCAGAAACAGTTTTCATATTGAAAGTTGGAAGGATAAAACATTTTTCTGTCTAACTTTATATATAAAAGTAGTTTCTGGATGTGAAGAATAGGATTCGAATCCTGTATCAAACGTGCCATGTTTCTTCACTTTTGTTCTATTGATATTTTCATTTATCTGGTTACTTTCGTCATCTTTTCCCATGTACATGTATCATAGAGATGGCTTTTTCACTATCATTCTTTCTTGGGTTCGCATGCCAGGTTAAAAGTCATTCTTTTAGCTCAATGATTCTGAGGAATATGATGTTCCACTTTGTTATACATAAATAAAAAGATTGTAAAGAGATGCTTTATTTGTGTCCAGCCGGATCATGGATCTTTTTTTTTTGAAAAGAAATCATGGATCTTTCTGGTTTCAATGAGACATTATAACATAGTGCTGTTAGATTATTATTTGAGCATTAGTTCCTAGGATTACTTCTGATGGAATAGCCAACTCATAACTTATCTTTTATCCTCACGAACAGGGGAATGATGTGGGAACTCAATACAGATCTGGAATATACTACTATACTCCTGAACAAGAGAAGTCAGCACGAGGATCACTGGAAAAACAGCAAAAGCTTTTAAACAGGAAGATTGTCACTGAATTACTGCCAGCGAAGAAGTTCTACCGAGCAGAGGAGTACCATCAGCAGTACCTTGCAAAAGGTGGCCGCTTTGGTTTTAAGCAATCTACGGACAAAGGCTGCAATGATCCTATTCGATGCTATGGCTAATCATATTCAGTACTGGTGTAGAGGTAAATACTAGATGAGATGATGCAAAGGTTTGTGCTTTGTTGAATCAATGAAATGTTACTACTATATTTTGCATAGTTTGGTATGGTAAATCGTGCAATATGCTTGGTGTATCTGTTCTGTAAACTCATCTCTATAATTAAATAATGTTTCTTGATCCTCATTGCCTTGTCACTTACACTCGAACTATTTATGCTGTATCTGTATCCAAGATTCGGTTAATCCTGCAATTAGTTTGTGTTGTTTCATACAGAAATTACTTTCCATGTATTAGCAGTGCCATTTTACTCTGTTGTGCCTTGGTCATCCTTTGGGTCCAATGTCTCACGATCATGGGCTAAGAAAACAGTGGGCTCATCTCTGGTTTGGACATGAGTATGAGTAATTTGGGTCAAAATTTATGACAATTTCTCAAGACGACGTTTTTATGACTAGTCATAAAAGTGTGAATTTTTGTAATGTCTTATGACCGATAGTCATAGATGCTACTAGACATATATTATTAGTTATTAAAGGTTATAAAAGGTCATAAAATTTTTAGGATCAAATCTAAAAATGTATCCTAGTAAATGGTCATTGAATTATCGTTTTTTTTTTCCAAAAAACCCTAGAGGGTTAACATCCGACTATGTGTGAGTAATTTAGGAGAGTACAAATTACAAACTTGGAAAAATTTGGATGCTTTTGGTATGTTATTTTTTCGGATAACGACTAGTATGAGTCACTGATCCAATCTCACGGTTGCGACCTAGAGAAATCTAGTGGGTGATTATATTACGTAGCTAATATGAGTCATCCATTGAGTGACATAATTATCGATTAAATACAGTAACAAGAATAAAAATAAAATTTATAGCAAAATTTAGACTTTTAAATTAATCGCCAAAAAAAAGTTAGTAAAAATGTTTTTGTTCGTTGATTTTGTTTTGGTTTTCAATAGATTTTGCCACGAAACATTATGACAACCGCAAGTGGGATCGGTAACGACATGCACCACATACCTTGCTAACATGTGGAGCATCACCTCAACGATGCATCTCCAAATCCGAAGTGTATTTATTTTATTCAATTTAGTTATTAATGCGCCTCAGGTCCAACATCTATAAGATTTATAACTCATTATTTTAAGTACGGTGTCGTAGTATACAGAACCAGACATCAAGATTTAGAAAATTTAGAATAATACCAAAATTCTCTTCTAATATTTGGCGTGTATATTTTGGACTAATCGGACTAGTGGGAGGGAAAGCTTTATGCGTGGTCATCATACACGGATCAGTAAACTTTATCCCGCGTTTAAATTGCTTGTACCCGTTTCGAACCCCTACCAATAAACGGGAAGACTCTCGACCACTACATCACCTCAATAGGTTGTTAAAGCCTTGTTATACGTTTAGATGGAAAATTATCATAAAAATGCCATCTGTTTTAAAAAGATATGAAAAAAGAAAAAAATTTTGTTTTTGAAAATTCAAAATAAGAACCTTCTATTTAAAGAAAAATATCACTAAAATACCCTATGTCATAAACAAGTGTGAAAAAATTCTTATATTATTAAAAGTTAAAAGAAATACCTTCTATTTGAACGATCATATTACTCGTTACTTTTGACCGTTCAAAATAATTAGTAAAATTAATATTTTACTGCTTATTATATTATTTTAAGATACATACTATAAGACACGTACTATATTTGAAAATGAAAGAAAAGAGAATAGATATAGTCTAAACCTTCTTAAAAAAATAAATAAATTATTCTCTTCATAATTGTAGCACACATGCAAATTTAAAAAAAGAATCTAAAATTTTCAGAAATTTTGAAAGTGACAAGAAAAACAAACTCTTCCCTCCGTAGTTGTGGCGCAAAATCTAGAAAAGAAAAGAAAAATCTAAACTTTTCAAGAATTTCGAAAAAAAAAAATCTAAAATTTACAGGAATTTCAAAAGTGACAAAAATTTTCAAAAATTTTATATTTTTTCTGGATTTGTGCTGCAACTATGGAGAGAATAGTTTTTTTTTTTCCTCTCTCTCTTTGCCTTTATTTTTCAAGTGTAGTGTGTGCCTTAAAATAATATAATATGGGGACAAAATGTTTACTAATTTTTTAAGTCTTTGACTAGTCAAAGGTAACAAATAATATGATAATTCAAATAGAAGGTATTTATTTTAAATTTTTAATAATACAAGGATTTTTTTCACACTTTTAAAAATATAGGGTATTTTACTGATAATTCCCATAATTGTAGCACATGCAAATCCAAAAAAAAAAAAAGAAAAAAAAAACCTAAAATTTTTAGAAATTTTAAAAGTGACAAAAAAGAAACTCTTCCCTCCATAGTTGTAGCGCAAAATCCAAAAAAGAAAAAAAAAATCTAAAATTTTTGGGAATTTCGAAAAAAAAATCTAAAATTTTCAGGAATTTCAAAAGTGACAAAAATTTCAACAAATTTTAGAATTTTTTTTTTTGGATTTGTACTGCAACTATGAAGATAAGAGTTTTTTTTTCCCTCTCTTTTTCCCTTTATTTTTCGTGTGTCTTAAAATAATAAAATATGGGGGCAAAATGTTAAGTTCACTAATTTTTTGAAGCTTTTAACTAGTCAAAAGTAATAAATAATATGATAATTCAAATAAAATGTATTTATTTTAAATTTTTAATAATACAAGGATTTTTTCACACTTTTTTAAAAATATAGAGTATTTTACTGATAATTTTTTTTAAATAGAATGTACTTATATTGAATTTCTGAAAATACAAAGTTTTTTTTACACTTTTTAAAAATAGAGTGTATTTTAGTGATAATTTCTCCGTACAGATATATAGCTAATTGATTCCAGAGTATAACATGTACCTTGATCGATCTTAACATGTAATTTTCAATCCGTTTGTAGTTTGTTCCATTTTCCTTGTGATCATTTATTAATAGGGACTATTTTTCGGATGAGGGGTCACTATTGGAAGGGGATTTTACTTAGACAAGTCACTCAAAGTCGGTTTCGTAGAAAAGGTTTTTTCTTTTTTTATTCGTTCATCGTAATAGTTACAAATTAGGGTTATGTACTTAAGGGAATGGAACGGTGTAGTTTGAACTCTACACCTGATACTTCTCAAAGAGATGGCTTTCCCACATAAGCTACCACCTCATGGTTCTCTCTCATGATACTATACATTTCTTAATTACCAGGAGCTTGAAAACCTTTATTTTTATGTAGATATTTGAATAAAATGAAAAGTACAAATATTCTTGAGAAGTTACTTGAAAATATTTGAAAACCTAATTTAAGTAGTCATAATTAAAACAAGAGAAACGTTTGGACAAATCCTTCAAGTCTGGTTACCAATCGATTAAAGTTTGTAACTTTTTATTAGTTTGACATGCTAGAATACTTGGTGGTTAGCCAAATTTAAATATCCTTCATTCCAACTAAGCTATCTGGACAAGTGTAAATTTTATTACTATAACTCGTTTCTTTGATTATCAATATCGTTTTCCTTTTTTCCTTTTTTCTTTGGAACCGAATTGAGGGATTTTTTTTTTTTTTGAAAAAACTGAATTGAGGGAATTCAAATTTTAGGACACTTCACATTAGAAGAAGATGCAATTACCACCAAACTATGTATGCAACCACAATTACTAATTCTCTAACAAAGAAAAATGTTATTTATAATAGTAAAATAGCATTAACCCCTCAAAAAAAAAAGGGCATGAAATTAAGAAGATAACATGTTAGTTGATGCCGCTCTCTTCCTCTAGTACTTTAGTGGTTATTGTGGGACCCGTTCCCGAGCCATACGCCATGTGAAAGGCCACGCGGGTCGCACGTAATCTCGCAATCGCCCGTTGGGCCATCCGAAGTTAGGGCCGAGCCCATCATTGACCTTGGACGGTCTGCCCAGTCTGACCCCAACCTTGACAGCTTGGGGTCGGAAGCCCCAAGGGTCTGCCATCTGGGTACAGTGGCCCTTACCTCGACAGTCGGGAGGGTCAGAAGCTCCAAGGGTCTTCAGACTGAATATAGTGGAAAGCAACTCACGGCTCCAGACCCAGACAGAGCATTTAATGCGATTCTGGATAGGTGTGTGCCAGGGACAAGCCGTCTTGACAGAACGACGATTTACCCAAATCTTACTCCTGACAGATTGAAGTCGTAGGAGGCGGCGAAAATCAGGCCACGGCAACACAGAGGAGATCGCAGAATTCTCGACCCATGACTGCTGAAAAAGATTTTGAGGAGAAAGGTACTCAATCCTGAGATTGAGAACCACACGGTTCACAATCTCAGGACTATATATATAAGAGCCATGCATTCCCAAGAGGGGCATGTACGCTTAAAAAGAGATATACATAGAAAAGTCTGTGAACAAGAAACAGATAGATATTCATACTGAAATATTTTCCTTGCTACCCAACACAAAGATAAACCACTGACTTAAGCATCAGAGAGTCTTTGCAGGTAGCCACCCACGCCTCTCCGATCTTGCTTGGAGTTCAGAGGACTTTGGGACAGCAAGGACACGTGGACAGTTAGAGAATACAACATCAGCAGTTCGAGGCATGTGGATGGCTGGTGAGAAACCGCTCCAACAGTTTGGCGCCGTCTGTGGGAAAAGGTTAAGCGAGGAAAAAAAGAGTAAGAGACTCATGACTGCGCTCTCCCCGAACAAAAAAGCCATACAACATCTGATGGCACCCTCAGGAATGACAACCAGGAGCACACATCCCGACGCTGAAGGAAGCTCCTGAGAAGAACAACCAGATCTGGAGCAGAAGCTAGATCAGATGCTTGCCGCCCTGGCGGAAGCAAACAGGAAGGCAGAGATGGCCCACGAGGCCATCCTGGGTTTAAGGGATGAGGTCGCAGAGGTACGCAGAGATAACGCTCGCCTCGAAGGTTTGCTGGCAAGTGAAGATAGGACCCAGCGGAGGGAAGATTTCGACGAAGAAGTCCAAAAAGAGTTCGGAAGCCAACCGTGGGAAGAAGCTCCTGCCCCGTCCGAGTCACGGATGTAGGGGGTACGACAAAGTCAGTCGAGACCTTTCCAAATCAGGGGGGCAACGGGTGGAAGACACCATGAAAGCCCTGGGGGTACGCCCTCCGACTGGAAGCAAGAGATGATGGCAGAGTTGGGTAAGAGACTCGGCAACCATCATAGCCAGACCCCCGATGATCTGGCAGAACAAACTGTACGAG
>JXTB01000134.1:125298-148399 GCA_002914805.1 Parasponia andersonii
CACTCTGGGACTCACGTCGCTCATCGATGACCCGAGAAAACATGCGAAGAGTGAGCTGCTATGCAAACAAAATCTTGCCAGCAGACCTCGAAAAAGCTCGCACTCTGGGACTCACGTCGCTCGTCGATGACCCGAGAAAACGTGCGAAGAGTGAGTTGCTGTGCAAACGAAAACTTGCCAGCAGATCTTGAAAATGCTCGCACTCCAGGACTCACATCGCTCATTGATGACCCGATAAAACGTACGAAGAGGAGATAGCTGCGTACCAAAAACTCGCCAGCAAACCTCGAAAACGATCGTACTCTGGGAGTCGAATCATGCAAAAAGACACTTGTCGACGACCCAAAAAAACGTACAAAGGAAAAAGGGGGCGTACAACCAAAAAGCTAGCCAGCAGACCCCCGAAGGAACACTTTTAGCTACACGAAAAGCTAAAGGAAGGCAGGGTCAGAATCCACCCGATGGAAGTGGATCCTCCCTTAGGAATGTTTTGACTACATGAAAAGATAAAGGGAAACATACTCTAGCCAAGTAAAGATCTATCTTTGCATGGTCAGGATGTGAACAGATTTGGAGTCTACCCGTTGGAAGTAGTCCAGAGACAAACCAAACGTGAAAGCAAGAATCAAGATTAAAGCCTATTTATTATGTCCTAAAAATACAAAGTGCGCGGATAATGGTGGTGAGCACTCAGGAGCCCTACTTACGAGGTGCAGGTTTAGAGCAGATTCTTAAGGAGACGTCAGAATGATAATGCCCTATTTGTTCCCGATAAGAACCAAGCCTAGGCCTTCTCCTCTGCAACGACGGGTCTAAGCAATGGTCGACCAATCCCTGGAGCTGGTTCCGAGCACGGTCCCATTTGGGGTCGGAGAAATCCAACCACACGCGTGGGTCGAACTCTGCCAAAACAAGTTATAATGAGAGTTATATTTCTGCAAATCCGGATGAGCCAAAGCTTGCACCCCTATTTCCGAAGCTAGTCCAAATAATCATGACCCGAGGAAGGCTCACTAATAATCCGAAATCGAGTCCTTACAATTATTTATACAAACGGTCGGACGCAAAAGAAAACAGTCAAAAAATGGTGGTGCTTTCCTTATTATTTATTCGAAGGGTTACAATGAATGATTAGCTTTATAAATATATAGAATTGGGGGTCCTAGTTACCTCCGTCCGAGGAGGCGTAGCCAACCCCAGTGCTTGGACCAGCCTCGGAGAAGGGTGGCGTGGCCGGATCAGATTCGTCACTAGATACGACGACCGCGCCAGACCCTTCACCAGTTGAGACCCCGAGGCTAGGCTGAATGTCCAGGGCTTCTGGAGTTCGATCTGGCGGACCAGAAGCAGGGACAAGCTCTGCGGCACCAGGGGCAGATGTAGAGGGCCCATCCTTCTCCGCAGCAAGCATCTCCAGCACGTCAGCTGGGCATGTGATTCTGATCTCGTCCCCGAGCTGCTGCATGTAGTGCTTGATAGAGTAGTGGTCCCTCTCAATGCCTTTTTGATCGTCAAATTGGTCTGGCATCACCACCTCAGCGTGGTTTTCAAACTCTCTATTCTCCCAGCCAGACCTGTAACTTTCCGTAGAAAGAACGTCCACCTGCTTCTGGTACCTTGTTTTTAACTTCTCCGCATCCACTAGTCTATCCTTCAGCGCCGCCAATCTGAATTCCGCCTGCCGCTACGATAAGTCGACCAATAAAGAGTTAATACCAGCAAGGTCCTCGCAATGTTTACGAGATATCTCCACCTGAGCACCCATCAAATTTTTATGGTCTAGAAAGAGATATCGGTTTACCTCATGGGACCGATCAAGTCTGCGTTGCAGAGCATGGGCTTCTAGCTTGGTTGCTGCCTTGGCTTTTCTCGCTTCCTTGGCGTCCTCCACAGCCTGGTCACGAGCGATAAAGGCCAGTCCCATCTCTGCCCCAGCACTCTGTAGCTCTTGCTCTTTGATCCTTAGCTCACTCTGAGCCAGCCTGGTGGCTTCGGATTGGGCAAGCCTGTCGGCATCCGCCTGAGCCAATCTCGCAGCTAGCTCCTCGCTTCTGGCTCTCTCGACACTCAGAGCGTGCGCCACCGCACTGCTAACCCTCGCTTCCTCGAGGCCCCGATATACATCGAAGTCAGACCTCAATTCGGCGAGGGCGGCCTCGCTGCGCTCGGCTAGCACAGAACGGGAGCTCAGCTCCTCAGTCAGATCCCTGACGTGAGCAGAGTAGAAGGACTGGATGGCGAACAGCTGCAAGTTAAACAACAAAGGAGGGGGTCAGCATTTACCAAAGATGTTGAAAAACATAAAAGCACCCGAATGTAACAAACCTGCGCAAGAGTGCGGGTAGTGACGAGCTCGACATTCTCTGACGTAAGGGCCTCCAGCTCCGGCTCTGTGGCTGGACCATCCCTTTGAGTGTCGCCCAAACCCGGGTGCTACGGCCCCGCCTTGCTGGCTATAAGGGCGTCCTCTCTACCCGCCGGGCATGCCTCCAGAGCAGGGGCGATAGGGACCGAGAGAGGTCCAGAGCTATCAAGAACGTCGTCGACCAAGGTGGGAGGCGGTGTACCTCTTATGGGCTGGCCGCTGCGTGCTGACCATTTTCTTCTTAGAAGGGTCAGCGTCGCCCCATCATCATCACTGTCAGACGAAAGGACGACCCTGCCCTTCTTCTCCACCCGGCCCTCTTCCTCATTGGATGAGCCGACCTCGCGTTGCCGCTTTGTAGGGACCGGGGGAGGGGAGGAGAGTCTGGACTTCAATCTTGGAGCTCCCCCACTGAGCTCGGCAATCTCTCCACCGAGGCTAACAGCACTCGATTTCGAACCAGAGTCAGGGGTGGGTGAGATCACTGCTGTAGACCCCCCAGTCAGACTTGGCGCCGTCTCTTCTTCGCGCACGATCAGGATGGCAGACGGTCCCCCAGGTGGAGATCTACCTGCGTCGGAGCGGGGAGCCACTGGTTTTGCTCCTCCTGAATGCACCACGAGGCGCCGGCCAGCAGATGCCTTGGCTTGAGCTTTAGATGCCGTGGCACCCCCTTTGGTGGGAGAGGGGCCAGCTGACGGGCCCGTCTCAGAACTTGTGAAGAACAAATGATGAAATTAGTTTGCGATCACGGTCTGACCCACAAAAACTCAAAGATTCGAAAATAAACTCACCCCTAGCCCTCTTGGGGCGGCGTTTTCTTCCTTGCGGAGCCTGACGCATTCCGCGGCCACAAGCCTCACAGCCTCCTCGAGCTCGTGATTGGACGACACTACCAGATCGTTGATGCCTGCCAACTTACTTGAAGCCACAACCTGCCGACTTACCATGGTGATCCGGTCACTTTCATCCCGGCGAAATCGGTTCAGGGCGGAGGCGTCAAGTCGACTCTTCAAGTACTTGGTAATGACCCAGGTATCCAAAGGGAAGGGAAGGTATGAGACCATCCTGGGCATCAGGTTCATCGTTAGGGGGTTAAGGACGGCTTGAATGTACCTGCATTCCCCCGGAGAGCTGAAGATTATGATCTCCTCCAGGCTTTTGAGCCGCCCAGCTGACAGGTGCGGCTCAAACCTGCTTTCCTCTGCTGAGGTTGTACAAGACAAAGTAACATGAGCAATAATATCGGGAGAGGACCCAGACCCAAAGATCATGGCCTAATACTTACTCTGCAGGAAGACTGAGGGGACTTAGAAATGTTCTCCGTTCACCCAAGGGGAGCACCACGCCCCTCCAACGGCATAAAGCCTGGCGTGAGAGTCTCATTGTTTGTCTGACCGCGGCAACCCCCAAAAGATGTGGCGCCCAGGCAGCGGCTGGAGATAGAAGGTGGGGTAGAAGCCCTTCTTGGGGATAAGAATAAGCTTCTATGCATAAAAGACCACCTCCAGGTCGATATGCATGTTATAGATAACTGACAGAGCAGAAAGCCCCATCAGAATCATAATCCCATTTGCATTCAGCTACATCGGATGGATTCCCGTCAAGGCAAAAAATTGGTGGATTAAGGGAGGAAGAGGGAATCGCAGACAGTCCAGATGCTTCCTACCCAGGACGATAGAACCCTCGGAGGCGCAAGGGCGAAGGTACCAGTCTGTAGGGCCCTCAACCCGTTGAAGCGTCACTCCTCCGGGGAGGCAGAGCTGCCTCCTCAGTGAATCTAATTCTGAATCCATAACGGGTTGTAATTCCTGGTTTTGATTTGAAGCCATTGTTTCGAAACGCGACTGGAAGAGTGAGAGTCTTTAGAAGAGAAGGAAGCAGAAACCTTAGGATTTTATGAGGTTGGAATGATTGAAAATTTTGGTAAAATGATAAATGAACACAATTACGGTTTTTATAGGGGAGAAGCCGAAGAGTTTTTTTCTGGAAAAGGGGAGAATAAGGGAAACCGAGCAGTCAGAACTTCAAAATTCAAACAGATCTCGTGATGAGGGATGACGTACCTCCGCATCGGGAAGGGAGAACCACGTGCGTCCCCTAGATTGGAGGAATGGAGAGATGATTTCCCCACCTAATGGACACGAGTCCATCAAGTAGGGAAATGAGGGCAGTTGTGGGACCCGTTCCCGAGCCATATGCCATGTGGAAGGCCACGCGGGTCGCACGTGATCTCGCAATCGGCCGTTAGGCAGTCCGAAGTTAGGACCGAGCCTATCACTGACCCTGGACAGTCTGGCCAGTCTGACCCCAACCTCGACAGCTTAGGGTCGGAAGCCCCAAGGGTCTGCCATCTGGGTATAGTGGCCCTTACCTCGATAGTCGGGAGGGTCAGAAGCCCCAAGAGTCTTCAGACTGAATATAGTAGAAAGCAACTCACGGCTCCAGACCCAGACAGAGTATTTAATGCGATCCTGGGTAGGTGTGTGCCAGGGACAAGCCGTCCTGACAGAACGATGATTTACCCAAATCTTACTCTTGACAGATTGAAGCCATAGGAGGCGGTGAAAATCAGGCCACGGTAGCACAGAGGAGATCGCAGAAATCTCGGCCCGTGACTGCTGAAAAAGATTTTGAGTACCACACGGTACACAATCTCAGGACTACATATATAAGAGCCATGCGTTCCCAAGAGGGGCATGTACGCTTAAAAAGAGATATATATAGAAAAGTCTGTGAACAAGAAACAGATAGATATTCATACTGAAATATTTTCCTTACTACCCAACACAAAGATAAACCACTGACTTAAGCATCGGATAGTCTTTGCAGGTAGCCACCCCCACCTCTCCGATCTTGCTTGGAGTTCAGAGGACTTTGGGATAGCAAGGACACGTGGACAGTTGGAGAATACAGCATCAGCAGTTCGAGGCACGTGGCCGGCTGGTGAGAAACCGCTCCAACAGTTATTATTAAAAAAAAATTATCCTTTCTTTTATTAATTTTGTTAAGTTGAATTGACGGAATCTGATTAGGTAGAGTAATCTATTTATCACAGATGTTCACCAATGGATTAGTTATACAACCATTTGATTTAACTTCATTATTTTAACGGAAAGCATGTATCTTAACCAAATGATCATTAGGAACACAAGTTTCCCTTTCGATTTTAATTTCCCATTTAGGAAGAAATATGACAATGATTAATATATAGGGCTATTTCAATAAGTATAGAGCAAAATCTTTCGCCACTCCTCCCAAATAAAACAGCCTTCTTTTCTTTGAAATATTCCAAAAGTTAGAATTTCAAGTACAACTCCATTAAAAAAATTGAAAAAAAAAAACGAAAATGCACATCTTACGTAAATTTTGAGAAGAGAAATTAAGGAATTTAAATAGTTGTTTATATGGATATAAAAACAATTACTGAAATTTTGACTGGAATTGCAGTTGTTGCATTAATAACCATTTGATTGGCAGAATTGGACTCAAGCATTGAGTTGTATAAGATTGAATTGGATTGAATTATATTAGTATTACAACTTACTTATAAAAATGTGAGATTGAACTAAATAAATAAAAAAAATGGTAAATAAAGTACGTAGGATCACATTATTAGGAAAATGTATTATAACATATTATATGGGAACATATGTTGGATCCACATTATTGGAAAAATGAGAAAAATAAATAAATAGGAAAAGAAAGAGTAGGGCCAACTTTTATTGAGAATGGATAAAGAAGAGGAAAGAAGTATTGTAACTCATCCTCTATTTGGGTTAAAACAGTCTTCTCTTAAGTTCTTATTTTATCCCCTTATAAAATTCTCTCTCTCATTTTCTTACACCAAACAATGACCGAACAAAATAGTCTAATCCCTTCCTGAGTAATGTGCACCAAACACCAAAGGTCAAGCGAGTCGGCACATAAATTATCAAAGTCATTTACAATCTAGTCTCAGTACATGGCCAACAAAAACAAAAGGAAAAAAAAAATGGAAGACTTGAAATTTAAATCAAACTTCAAGTCGAAAGTTGGCTTATTTGTAAGTTTATATTATTTTTAATTTGTGTTTGTTTGCTTCGAAGGAAAAAGTTGGATATAGTGAAGTGATATGATTAGGATTTACATCCAACGGCAGAAAGCGTCAAGCATATTCAAAGTTGTTATGGGTGGAAATTCATAGGACGTTGGCCAATCTCTTCACCTTTACTCATTGGTTTTGGTACTAAATTTTTTAATTATTAGATCATGAAAAGAGTTCAAGTGTAGATTCAAATGATTTTGGAGCTTTTTCAACCCAAAAAAGGTGGTTGTTCTTAAAAGCAAACGTCCAAACTCAGATCTCCAATGTAACATTTAGATCCAAAGCATAAGCCTAAAACCATGTGAGATTGCTTATGAGTCGGATATTGCCAGCTTGTCTATAAATGTTGTTACTGCCAAACACACTGGTAACTTAACTTCTTGTTATTAATATTGATTAGTAAAACATTTGATCTTGTATATTAATTGGATTGAGATAGTTTTATTTGGGTTTCAAGCCTGTTTTTATTGTTTAAAAACCCACTACAAGAGCACTCAGAAGTTGAAATCATTCGTTGGCATATTACTCTGGTATAACACACACAAAAAGTTTTTTCTTTTTAAAAGTTTTATTGTCTTACACCTCAATTCTTTCACATAAAATCACGTCTTTACTTCTTGCAGAAGTCAAGTCATCATCTTATTCTATAGAAGATAAGCTAGCTCGGCCACCTTTCAACAGCATTTGCATTATGGGATAAATAAATAAACAATGAGCAAAGTTACCAGTTAATTCTATTGAGTCACCGATAAACATCAACTTCACCTCAAATTGAATCCTATCCCATCCTTTTGAGTCATGCAAAAGAACAAAAACGATGTGCATGTTTGTTAATCAATTCTTATTGAATGGGATATTAAAGTGATAAGTATACTATATCTTGATTTTAGGTTCGAGTCACACGAAATTAGGCGTGAAAATTTATTATTTTTAATAGGATGGTCTAAGAATTAGACACGGTAGTAAATATTTTTCTTTAATTTATAATAAATGAAAATCATTAATAAAACTCCACTTCAAAAAGAAAAAGATTAAGTGAATTATTTGTAAAATCAGTTTTGTCTTTTGCACTATTATTCTTGCATTTTTAGATCAGAAAACTTGAATAAAGCTTTTTTAAAATCTCGGACAAGATAATTTTACGATTGACGTAATCCCTCTTTAAACAGTGAGACCCATTTAAATTTGTATTTTTATGCATTATTTTTCTTCCAAATGGTCTGTGTTAAACTTCCTACCGGGATAAATAGCATTACTCAGAAAATTTATATATATAGCTCCAAAAAAAAAACTAAATATTACGTTTCACATATTTTGATATGATTATAGCATCATAGTAGATACATGCCTTATTTTTTTTTTCAAAAAAATTCGAGCTGTTGGGATAACAATGCCTTGTTTCTATATCCAAAACCCCATCCCAATTCCCACCAACCTCTTCATCTCTCTCTTTCTTTAATTATTTATTTTAATTAAAAAAAAGGCACACAAGGAAAATTTGGAATTAACTGTAAAATAAAATTTTTCCCGTAAAAACTTTTATATAATTAGTAAAACTTGAAATTTGCCCCCAGATGGGGCAAGAAAGAATGGAATTACCTACAGATATAGTAGAAATCATCCAAATTACCCATTGGAGGGAGTACTACCTTACTACTCTACTGAAAAAAATAAAAAAATCCCTTAACTTTCCAGTTGCATTTCAGCCTATTATTAACTAATTCTCCCTAAAATCTTTAGACAAAAAATAAAAACAAAATTATAATATAATGATAATAATTAATAGAATAGTTTTTGAATGAATAATAATAGAATTTATTACAGGTTGGCTTATATTAACCATTCACACACGTAATACAACAGAGTACCGAGTCTTATAAGAAACAAAGAACAGAGGGAAAAAAAAAAATAATAGCAAGGGACGAAGCTAGAAGTGGTATAGGACAGAGAGAGACAGCAGAGACTCGAGACCACCATCACCACCGCCACCACCAAGTTTAGCCATGGCAGAGGAGCTAGAGAGTCCAGACGCAGTAATGCCCAGAGTCCTAACATTCCTCTCCTCTCTGCTCCAGCGAGTGGCAGAGTCAAACGACCTGAACCGCCATTTCGAGGCCCAAAAGATCTCGGTCTTCCATGGCCTGACCCGGCCCACCATCTCCATCCACAGCTACCTCCAGAGGATCTTCAAGTACGCCAACTGTAGCCCGTCTTGCTTCGTGGTCGCCTACGTCTACCTCGACCGCTTCACGCAGAGTCAGCCATTGCTGCCCATCAATTCCTTCAATGTCCATCGCTTGCTCATTACCAGTGTCATGGTCTCCGCCAAGTTCATGGACGATATGTAAGTTTATCTCAATTGTTCTTAGTGGGATTTCTCTGAGTTTAATATACCTGAATTGGGTTTTTTTTTATTTTTATTTGTAGAAATATTTATTTATTTTTAGCCAATTGTGTTTGTTGAATTTCGCTTATTTGATAGCATGAGATCTGATAATATTGAATTTCCCATCTGGAATTGAATCTTTTAAACCAAGGAGAACCGGGTTTTGCTTTAAATTTATCAACTTTGCTAGAGAAATTTTTTTTTCCCCAA
Source organism: Parasponia andersonii (assembly GCA_002914805.1). Lineage (NCBI taxonomy): Eukaryota > Viridiplantae > Streptophyta > Magnoliopsida > Rosales > Cannabaceae > Trema > Trema andersonii. The sequence goes on from JXTB01000134.1 coordinate 134,347, forward strand.
TTTTGATGCTTATTTTACTGACATTTTGTTCCTCTGTTACAAGGGGTCAAACTCTCAAAGGACCCTTTTTTCTTTTGTTGAGATCAAAAAAATCTAATCAATTAAAATTATTAGGAAAAAAAAATGCATTCTACTGATTTAGCACATTAGTCATACTAATGATAGCATTCGTGGAATCAACTAGTGCTAAGAAAATGCATTTTACTGGTTTAGGCACACTAGGCATAATAATGACAACAATGGTGGAATCAGGCAGTGACAAGAAAATGAAGTCTTTTCGTTGTGAGAAGTGTCCTTTTTTGGCAGGCAATTTGTCTGAGATATAGTCTTGCTGTCTATGTCTGTCAAGGCATGCCAATGAATTTTAACACGAAGGGAAAAACACAAACATGATGACAGTGAGTGAATAATGACAGCCTAATCAAGCCCGCGTTTTCTGCCGAAAGAGTACATTGCCAACTTGGCATTGCTCAATGATTGGCATAAAACATTTTGCTTTTCTGCAGTACTTGGTTGTGGTTTGACTGTCGTTGTTTACAATGTGAGAAGCTGTCATTGTAGCTTTTAAGTAGGTATGTATAATGTCATCTGTATCAGCTAATAAACTTGCATAAATAATTCTTTTCCTAGAATATTCACTCCTTTTTTTTAAAAAAAAAAAAAGGACTTGATGGGCCAACCTGAACTTTACTTTAGGGTCCAGTAAATAGCATTGAGATTCCCATTTATCTAGACTAAGTCTATTAAATAACATGGTTGTTTTCTTAAAATATCCAGAAATGTTTTTGAAACAAGTTTTTACATGTGTGTATTAAATATCTTTTAATGTAAAGTTTTATTCTATCAACTCTTCTAATATAGTGTATTATTTGTAACACATTCACTTGGGTTATTTTCAGGTATTACAATAATGCATACTATGCTAAAGTTGGAGGAATCAGCACAACAGAGATGAACCTACTTGAGGTGGACTTCTTATTTGGTTTGAGCTTCCAATTAAATGTGACACCCAACACCTTCCACACCTACTGTTCTTACCTTCAAAGAGAGATGTTACTTCAGTCTCCTCTACACTTAGCAGAACATCCTTTAGATACTCCTAAACCAATTAAGATCCATGGCTGCTTTAACGAAGACGAATCTTCTCATCAAAAAGAGCTAGCGGTTTAGCCATTTTTTTGGGGTACCAGATAGAAGTTGGAACTCTTTGTTGTGCATTAGATGAATCCAAATAATTTTGTCTTGTGGGTTCAAAGCTCAAAGACCCCATTTGAGCTTGTCTAAGTGTAAAGGCAAAACTGGTAAGCAGTCCAGACTTTCTCATTTCACGCTTTTAAGCTACGATATGCCTTCTAAAACCAGCTCAATGCCGGTGCACAATGCACACAGCACATTAGTGCATAAGGGCTTGATATGTCTTGCCCAAGCTCACTTTAGTCGTCCCACATTTTTCCCAATCTACTTCTAATCTCTTTCCAATCTTGATCTTAGTCTTTTTTCTTTTGGATATGTGGTGTAATGTATTTTTGGAGAATTTATAATCTACAGATGAAAAATTTCTCTTTACAGTCTGGCTAACGTGATGATGAAGCCTTAAATTGTCTACAAGACTCTTTGTGCTGCCAGAATACAGTTGCTGGCATCTCGGTGGCATCAGCTGGTGCCAACCATGCGGTCCAAAGCGCATTCATGTTTTTACATAAAGGGTTTAACTAGCGTAATCCTTGTTTAGGCATGGTAGATGGCACTAATAAAAGCAAGAACAACTGGAACAGTGCTAAAAGGAACTCTGATCAATTTTGAGTGTTCCAATTCATGTCCAACTAATGTTTTGATGTTCTATTGTTCAAAATTTGAAATTATCTAACTTAGTTTTTTAACTTTTTAACTTAGCGTTTAAGTTTTATACGATCGTAATTCATTTATTAATTAGACATCGACTAGACACTAAAATTGGGCACAAAACTTAAATTCAGGCTAAGAATCTTAGGGACATCTAAAAATTGACGTCACATTAGGGCTAGTGTTAATGCTTTTGTCTACAGTTAATTTTTAAGACTATGATCACTTGCGAACACGGTTTAATTTGAGATCCAGTTTTCCAGAATATGAGACTTAGATGGTCCCATTATACAAACATTCAATTATTTATAGACAAAGGTCAACTTTACATAAATTTGATCTGAAATATATAAACCATTACAATATTAATTTTCTGTAATCCACTGATCTAGAATATAAATTCATTATAATTAAAAAGAAAATTCATTTATTTCCGAAATATATGCATCAGTTATCAGAAAACAAAATTCCGTTACTTTAAATTTAATTTTATTGCTCTAAATGGATCATTTTTATGTTGTATGTGATTTATCTTAAAATTATATTTTATTACCAATTAAACAAAAAAAAAAAAAAAGCTCAACCGAACGGGGGAAAAAAAGGGAAAAAACTAATTTAAAACAAACAATGGTGGTCTACTCTTCTTTTTTCTTAAAGAATAAGATTTACTAATTTCGTTAAGATACAAATTTTACGTAATTTTTGGGTATGCGACGATCTTAATCGATTTGTCAAAGCAACCAACGTGGCACGATATTATTGGCGTTTCTAAGGGGTGAAAAAACAGTGACCTATAAGTCAGTCTTGTTTCTTCCTCCTGATCGTACACGTGATGCATGCATTGGATCACCCCTTTATTATAAGAGTCCATGTTGGAGTAAATGCCTCTTTCTTTTTTTTTTTCTTTCTCGGCTAATAGGGTCCATGTCTTTAATTTATGAGATAATAGGACCAATCTCAATTGAAAGCGTTTCAAATCTAAATTCCTAAGTTTCTTCTATGTAAGCATTAACACTCCTCGAGCAATTCACAAGAAACAGAAATGAGGAGAAACTAGACCAAGAAAGAGGACTATAATAAGAAAGCATGGTATATGTGTACATATATCCAATTTGCATTACTATTCAATAGTATTATATTAATATTTTATTGAATTCGCATCTCCTGAATTACTGTATTTTATTGTAAAAGAACATCGATTAATAGTTTGTCCTTCTGAAGATATATTTATCATCAGTGAGATTTTTATTCTCTGTCTTCTTTTTCCTTTTTTTTTTCATCCTCTAAATGTCTTATCATTTATGCAAACTACTATATTATTATACTTTCTAATTTATTAAAATTGATATAGGTTAGTACGAAGTTTCATGCTACATAGCAAATACATTACGTGCCCTTAAAAAGCGCCATGAGTGAAATCTGGTTTTGGGATGATCTACTACTGATCGAGATCTAAAATTCGCTTAGAAAAGCTTTTCAACCTTATGTTACAATATTGAAAGCGTCTTATTGAAAGAAATCTCAATATAAAAACGAATTGCAGTATTTAGGGTACTAATAATTATTTAATGAGAAAAATAAGAACTCTGAAATCTTAAATTAGAATTTTTTTTTTGACGGAATCTTAAATTGGAATTTAGATCTTCGTCTCCAAGCTAATTAAGGATTTTGTGTCTTAGACTCGTCCTTATATCAAAGTGGTGGGTATATATATATATATATATATATGGCACCTTAATTTTGGCCAATGAAATTTAGCATGCATATTTTTTTTTGTAAAAAGTAAAAGAATATATATGGCACCTTAATTTGGCCAATGAAATTTAGCATGCATATTTTTTTTTTTATAAAAAGTAAAAGAAAAAAAGAGTATTAATGATGCACGTCTTTTCATGCATTTTATTATAGTCATTAGATCACCATTAGATGTTGATCCAATGGCTAAAATAAAAATACATACCCATAGGTAAAGAACGGATAATGATGCGGCAAACTCATCAGGCCTAAATTCAATATTTTACGAGAAAATGACATAGATAGGACTAATATAATCCCTTTAGTCATTTTTAGGACTACCTTTTGAAATAAGTTTTTTATGACTAAAATTCGAGTCTCATAGAGAGTAAAATCCTTTAGATGTCTTTTCTTTCCCTCAAATCTAGCTGCCATATCTTCTACCTTATCCCAAACTCTGACTCCATTTGACTTTATTTGAAAATCAAAAAACAAAGAGGAAAGTGGAAAGAAAAGAGAGTGAAGAGAGAAGAGAGAAGAGAACCCTAGAAATCCAAAATCTAGCTAAAATTCTTGACAAATCTGACTGTAATTCCATTAAACTTCCCTCAAAATGTTGTAAATTAGAATCTAGACGTCTTAGCATCATAAAATCTATATTGCTAGTATTTTGGTTAAAATGGCAAAAACTCATTCGTCGGGAAGTCGCGGTAAGAGAAGACAGAGAGCTTCAAAATAGCCTGTGAATTTGTCTTCTTTGAAATCATCGTCACCATCAAAATCCAAGTCTCTAGTGGGTTTGTCAAAAATTCTGATCGAAGAGCCTCATTCGAAAACAAGAGTGTGGAAACCGCATCTATTCAAGAAAAAGTTAGTATTTTATAATAGGTTAATAGCATAAAAATACCCTTAAGTTAAAGTTTTTTTGCAAAAGCTAACCTCATCTTTGATATTTGTAAATTAATTATCTGATATTTATAATTTCTGCAAATATTTATCCTTTGTTTACTAATTAGGTCAAATACAAAGTAAAACGACCAAATAACCCCTTATACTTGATTAAAAAAAGACTATAAACAGTAATATGTGTTTTTATATTGTTTTTTTAATTAACTTTTGCATTTTTCATTTAAAATAGAAACAAGAAAGTTAAAAACTGAAGGGGGAAAAAAAAAAAGAAAACAAGTAGAGTGGGATTGGGTTTCAAAACAAATTGGGGCTTCTGCAAGAAACAAGTCCTCGTCGCTATAGATTATTGGAGCAGCAGAACACTCACAACACCCAATTGACCGCCCATGTGCCCAGCACCACAACTGAGCCATCAAGCCTTCATATTACGATTCAACCTTCAATATGGGTACGATGGAGAATTTGGTTTAAGTTTGATCAAGGAGAGGAAGCTATGGCCATGGACGATGAAGTTGGGGATTTTAAATTGATTTTGTCGATATGCCAAGATTTTTTCATATAAAAATTTTAAGGCTTGTTTGGATTCACTTTCAGTTTTTTTGTTTAAACAAATTGAAAATAGAAATAAAACTTTTGCTTTAGTTTTCAGTTTTTATAAACAAAACACATTGTTTCTAAAATTTTATTTCACTTCTTATTTCTAAAAATAATAAAGTGTAAATAAGGAGAAAAAAAGTCATATAGACTTATATTTGTGCATATATATACATATATATGTATGTACACACTTATGTACAAATATTTTTAAGTTCTTTTGTTTTTGAAATTTGTTTTAAAAAATAAAGGTATTAGAAATGTTTTGTTACCAATTTTTTGGAAATTTTTTATAACAATTTAAAAAAAAAAAAAACAAAAACAAAAACAAGGTTGCCAAACAAACTTCTTAAAAAAATTTCCATTTGTCTGTTTAAGAAAATAAAAAACAGAAAATAAAAGTAAAAGTGAATCCAAGCAAGTCCTTAGTCATTTACTAGCTTTGTTTTGGTTTTGGATTTGAATTAGTTATTATGAGTATTTGAGAATTTGATTATGATTTTTATCGTCTCTTTCCTCACGTCTCTCTAGGACCATCCTCTTCATAGAGTTCCAACAAGCAACAACAAAAACTTCATTTGCGACTTAGACAATCATTTATGGGTTTTGTTATACGGATCAATTTGAACAACTTTAATGATGAAGAAGCTAGTATCATCTTCTTGGAGCAACGTTAAAACATGCCCATCTTTGAGTTATTGTTTTGTATTATTAATTAATTTCTTTTAGGTTTCTAAGGAAGTATGAGAAGCTTTTAAAGAATGAAAGGGTCTGGGAAGATGGGTTGTAGAGTTGGGCACAAACCGACTTGAGATTTTGTTTTGGATTTGGGGGCTCTGAGTGTGCACAATTTTGGGTTTATGAATGTGAGGGGTTGTTGAAAACTAAGGCACTCATAGATGGTGATGTACTTATTGTTCTCACTTTGTATGCCTTCTTCTTCTTCGTTGAACTCGAACCTTATAAATTTTTTTGATTATTGCATTTTTTTTTTCAATTTAATTGAAAACTTAAGAAAAGAAATAGTTAAAAAATGAACTTAAAAGATATATAAATCAGTTCAATAAGGGTAAAATGTTCATTTTATCAAATGAGGGTATACATTTACAACACTTTTTAATCTCGCAGTATTTATTTACAAAAATCAAAGATACAGTTAGTTTTTGTAGAAAAACCTAACTTTAATGTATTTTTGTGTCATTAACCCATTTATAATTTTTTTTTTTGTGGGGAGGGGGAAATGCTCCTTTTTGTATGGTGGCATTGAGTACGGTGAAAAGCTTTGATTTGTCTTTTTTTGTTTCTTTGTATTTTTATATGTACATGTTTTGAGTAGAATCTAATTTGTTTATGTGTTTATGCTGATTTTGTATTCATTGTTTTGGTCGATTTTTTTACTATCCATTATTTTACTAACCTTCTTTTTGCATGGTGAACTTGAGTATGCTGAAAAGATTTCGTTATATTTTTATATTCTTCGTATGAATTCAACAATATATTGACTCAAGCCAAGGCACTTTTGACCTTGGTTAAGAAGATAAAACATGATTTTCTTGACCAATGTTAAGAAAATCATGACCTCGAATTGACCTCAAGCCAATAGCGTATTTGCTAAGAGTCAAAAATTTCTTGACATGTAGTCAACACTATCTTGACATCAAGTGAAGAACTCTATAACTTGATATTATGTATGAGAGTTGGATTTTTAGTGTCAATTTGTTTTGGTAAATTAGTAGGGGTGTTTATGTAATCTTTTGTGTACTTTGGCCACTGTTTCTTCATTGAAAACCTATTTGTATTTTAATTTATATATTCTTTATCGGTTGTGGTTTATTTCTGTGTGTTGATTGAAGTTAGTAACCTCCGATCAAGATGTTCTTGGCCAAGGATGAAGATCTTCTTGAACTCAGATGAATAACCTATTATCGTTAAGTGAGTCAATATATTATGGATAAGGAGTCAAAAAATTTTGACTTGGGGTCAATACGATACTGTATTGTCAAGATTTCCTTGACCTAGGATCAGTAACTACTTGACCTTAAGCTAAAAATGTTATAATTTATATTATAATTTTATTTTTTTTCCTTGTCTCCAGGGAAGGTGAACTTCCATAGAACCGTTCATGAGACGATCGCTAATATAAAGGACAAGTTAACTGATGAGCAGAAAAAATTGTTTGCTGAAACCTGTGTTGGTCATTTTTTAGGCCCAGTTGATAGCAATGTCTAAATAGATTGTACACAACATAGTAATGTAGCAAGTCTACTATGAAAACTCATCCAATGATGATGACTACACTAAAATAAACGTGTATGGAATCTTAGTACCATTTATAAAGTTATGTCTGGCGATAATATCAGGTTTGAAGATTCATGGATAGACGAATATGAATCCATTGAAGCTTAGGGATATGATACAGGAGACGTACTTTAACTCGACGAAGATGGTGAAGCGAGAGACCCTAGAAGTTGTATTAATCAGCATGCAACCTGACAATGATGAAAATGTTGTGAAGCTTGCGCTTCTTTATTTTTTTACTCAGGCTCTCATGTACAATGCGAAAAATACTATTATGCCTAATATGTGCTTTTGATAGGTGAACGACTTGAATATCTTCAATGCTTTCCTGTGAGGGTCTTATCTGTGGAATGAGACAATACCCACTGTGAAAAAGAGAGTAATCAATCCAAATGTGACTGTAGAAAAAAATGGAAAGGAAGCCCGTATGAGCATTTTCTTGAGTTTAGTATGAAACTTGCTATATGGGATGTCGCCGACAAATTCCCCTGGATGTTGTCTTGGAGTGCACTAAAGAAAAAGATAATCTCCTCATATGAAGTAGAGATTATAGTATTTCTAAACCCTAATGTAAATTTACTTAAGTTTCAATCAATATTTATGCTATTATTTCTTCATTTTGTTAATAGTTTAAGGTTAATAATATTTAACTTATGTCAAGATCTTCTTGACTAGTTGACTTACCTTAAATTAAGAACTAAGTCAAGAAATTCATGACATGTGATTAGAAAGTTCTTAACCCCAAGTCAATAACTTCTTAATCCTATGTCAAGAAATTCTTGACCCTAAGTCAAGAACTTAATAATCTGAAGTTAAGAACAATGTAACCATATGTGAAAAATAATTTAAATTTTAGTGTTCAATCAATATTTACATGCTTATTTCTTAATATTGTTAATAACTTAAGATCAAAAAAATTTTAACTTGTGTCAAGATCTTCTAGACCACGATCAATATCCTCTTAGCCAAAGTCAAGAACTTGTTAACCCTACCCTAAGTCAAGAATTAATTCAAGAAATTCATGAGTAAGGGGCCAGGAAGTACTTAACCATATGGTAGGAACTTCTCAACTCTAAGTGAAGAACTTTCTAATCCGAAGTCAAGAACATCCTAACCATAGGTGAAAAATTGTTTAAATTTTAGTGTTAATACTGATTTGGTTATTGGGATTTATATTAAATAGTAATTTCAGACATTATCTCAACTAAGTTTGAATTAAATGTACTCCACACAAGAGGTCTTATGGATGAGAAAATTTTTTTTAAAAAGAGTAAGAGGGAGTTTGTTGAAGAAGAAATAGAGAGATTTTATAAAGATGAAGATGATATTACTGAGGTTATTCAACTTCCTAAGAAATGCCAAAAGCTGAACTTGGGTGGTGTTGCTACTGAACTTGCATTCTGTGAAGCTATGCTAAAGGAGTTACAACATATTAGAAAATAGCTCGCACATATTCGAGCTGATGGTTGTGATACGACCCATAAGTTATGCTTCTCTATGGATATAGTATGCCCCACTACTGAATGAAAAGAGAATAGTAATATGTATGAGTTTCGAGCTCCAATGCCGAGTAATAGACAGAACTAGGACTAAGAGAAACAGACTACAACGAACCTGAGATAATAATGGCACAAATAAGGTAATAATATTTTTAATATATGGTCAATAAGTCTTTCAGCATGTCATGGCCAGTGGTCAAGAACTTCCTAACCATAGGCCAAAAATAATTTGACTTTAAGCAAAGTTTCTGAAAAAATTTTGCCATTAATTGATTCTGCAAATAATTTAATAAAACTTCTATCTAATCTTATTTTTTTTGTTTTCAACAAAGAGAGAAAATCCAACAAGAAAAGGATGATAAAGTGAAGAAACACAGTGATGAGAAAAATATTGAGGAAGAAAATGAAACTAATAAATAAGTTGCTATTTTTAGCATTTACTAGTTATGGTCAAGAATTTTTTAATTATATATCGTAAGTATAGTTGAGACTTTAGTCACTGTAGATCAAAAATATTTTGACTATAATTAAAGCTTCTCCAAATAATTTGTTTATAGAGCTTCGGTCTAATCATTATTTTTTTTGTTTGAAGTAGGGAGATGAGAGAGACAACAAGAGTAGGTTGAGGCAGGAAAGAAATGGCCAGGCCGATGAGGCAGAAGGAGAAGAGATTTAGTTAAAGTTGAGAAAAATATTGAGAAAAAAAGTGATAATGGTGAGGATGATTAAGATAATGCTAAAGAGAAAGACAGAGAAGTAGAAAAAGATAGTAAGGATAATGACAGTGATAAAGATAGAGAGCACAATGGAAAAGAAAAATGAGAATTGGAAGGAGAGAGAGGCAGTTAATAATGAAGAGAAAGATATGGAGAAAAAGGCAAAAAATGAGATTGAGGGAGGAAAAAATATATCAATAGAGGATGTGGTTGCTATAGATGTAGATCCCAAAGATGGAGATGTTGAGGATACAATAGAGAAGGATATTTGAATAACAGTCTATCTTCATGATAATCATGAGGTATTGTTTAATGTTTTTTCTTCCAACTTTGATAATATATTGAACTTGAGTCAGTAAATTGAGTCGAGAAATATTAAACTAGAGTGAATGAGATATTAACCTTGAGTCAAAAGTATTTTGACCTTGACTCTAGAATGTCTTGACCTTGAATCAAGAATGTCCTTACCTGAGCCAAGAATGTCTTGACCTTGCATTAAGAATATTATTGGCCTTTAATGAAGTACATATTAACATTTACATGTCATAATCACTATAGACAATTTAAGAGAAGGATCTTAACAATAATGATTTTGAGACCCAAAAGCAGCAGAGGGACAAAAAAAAGATAAAAATGAGAAACTAATTGTGATTGATCAACCAAAACATTTTGTTAAGCTAGCTAAAAAGTTTATGCCTTCTAAGATAGAGAAAAAAAGGATGGATGAGGATAAAACAATAACAAAAAAAGATACAAAGACTATATAAAAGAAGAAGCAGAAGAAATAGTGCTAAAATCAAAGGGAAGAAAAACATAAAGAAATAGTGTTTATATTTTATTAACACTTTATGAGTTTTGAAGTAACAATCTAATAGAGTTACCTTGCGTTAGAGTGTTTTTGACTATGGTTAAATTATTTTGTACTTCCGTTCAAGTTATTCTTAACTTTATGCCAAATTTAAGAATATATTACATATAATATTATGATCAAATTTTATATTAAATTACATTTAAAATATTGTTAACTTCAAATCAAACACTTGTTTACTTTAAGTCAATTATCTTTTGACCTCGGGTCAAGAATATCATAATCCAAAGTCAATAACTTCTTGACTATAAATTCATAATTTTTTGACCTCAAGTCAAGAGCTTCTTAACTCGAAGTCAAAAAAAATTTGACTCAAGTCAATAACTTCTTGATCCTGAATTAAGAACTAAGTCAAGAAATTCATTGCTTATGCTTTGGAAGTTCTTGACTCTATGTTAGGAACTTTTTGACCTAAGTCAAGAACTTTCTAATCCAAAGTCAAGGACATCCTAACCATAGGTGAAAAATAATTTTAATTTTTGTGTTATCACTAATCTAGTTGTTGGGATTTATTTCAAATTGTAATTTAAGAAATTATCGCAATTAAGTCTTAATTAAATGAACTCCACATGAAGAGGTCTTATTGGTGAGAAAGACAATTTTTATATCTACAAAATAACTCAAAAACTATATCCTAAGATAGAATAATGTATTCTATAATATATAAGTTGATACATTTAATGAATGACGGAGAAATAACTTCAAAATGATGAGGCACTAGTCAAAATTTTTTGAACATAGGTTAAGATTAAATTGACCTCAAAAGTCAATTACGTATTGATCAAAGGTCAAGAGGATATTGACCTAAGGTCAATTTTATCTTGACTATATATCAATCAATGAGATTTACAAGACATTAAAAAGATTATGAATAAGCCAAAACATAGAACTTTTAGTATATTATTACCTAGATTAGTATTATGGTTCTCATTCACTAAATCATTCTTAAACAAAACTTATTTACTTACTTTCAAAATTTGAAAAACTCCTCACCTATCAATGCCAACTTCTTTCTAGTTGAGTATTTTTAATTATATAGTAAAATGGATATTAAGAAAGAGAAAAAACGAGAGAAAGAGAAAACATCAACAAGAATAAGAGAGAGAGATAGGGAAATCATTAACAAGAACAAGAGAGAGAGAAAGAGAGAGAAAGAGAGAGAGAGAGATAGAAAGAGAGAGAATAAGAATAAGCTTGCACTTTTAAGTTCCTTATGAGATAGAAAGATTAATCATATTTTTTATCTTCTTCATGAGATATAAACCAAATTTTGATTTTGAAGAGAGAACTACGAAGAAAAAGTAAAAAAAAGGTAGAGAAGAGCGAAAATAGAAGAAAAATAAGGGAAAAAGAGAAAATAAAATGACAATCATTTAATACTCCCATCTTCCACCTCCTCACTTTTGACCAAGGGCAATTTTGGAAGTTAATTTTTTTTTTTTTGTGTCTCTCTACTTACTCCTAATTTTTTATCCTAAAAAAATATTTATATTAACATAGTCCTAAAAAATGAAAACGGAGCCCAAGTAATCCTATTCACGTCCTTTTCTCATATTTCACTAGAAGAGAACCCACATCGATGCCATATAATCTACAAAACCGTAAACACCATTGTCCTTAATTCTGACCAATTTCTAATATTGGATTGGAGACAAGCACTAGTTTCTAGAAATCCAATGTGTTAACACCTTATTCGAAGACAAAAACTAGAAGTTTCTAGAATCCTCACATAGCAATATTGGATTGAAGATGAGCAAGGAAGAGCCACATTGTCCAATTGAGCTTTGCCATGTGTCAAACTTAATTGAGAAATCTTATAAAAACCTTTGCCAATGTATATATGTATTCCTTAATCACGAAGGTGGACAATTACTTGGTGTTGTGCAGTCTAAAATCCTATATAAGGTCGCATGAGTAAGATTAAGTACGACCTCATCCGAAAGGGTTGCGTGTAACCTTCACCGCATAAGTTGCATGCGACCTCGACCACATAAGTTGCATGCGACCTCCACCGCATAAGTTACAAGCGACCTCATCCAAAAGGGTTGCACGCGACCTCTACCGCATGAGTTACGTGCGATCTCCTCCGAATAGGTTATGTGCGACCTGAAAGAAAAGGAGACTAGTCTCTGCTTCGTCAAACGGGTAACTTATAACGAAGGGAAAACAAAAGTTTCTCTTTCAAGTTCAACCAGTTACCCAATTTAAGTGATTAACCCGTTATATTGTTACTCAAATTGTATTACCCGATTGTATAGTTACCCATTCTCACAATTAGGAACATTGAGTTACCCTCATCTATATAAAGGGAGCTTAATGTTTCGGTGAAGGGATATAAAGGGATTTTTTCCGAATCTAGAGAAGCTAAGGAATTCTTAAGACTGTTTTCTTCTTCTTTTCGCACAACACATTGTAATTTTGAGTTCTTGTAATTCTTCAGAAAATAGTGAAAAATAATGGACGTAAGCTCATCTTTTTTGGGGCTAAACCACTATAAAATCTTTGCCTCTTTATTTGCTTTGATTAATAACCCTATTCACACAAGCCACATCTCATAATTTTTTATAAATTTATTGTTGACAAAACCTCCATCAACAATTGGCGCTAGAAGGAGGGCTGTTCTGGCCAAAATAGTTTGTCCAATTTCACCTTTTTAATAATGACAAACACCAGAAACACTACCAGAGTCACCGGAACTAGCCAAAACCAACCCCAGAGCATTGCTGTTGCACAGGCAGACCCTGCTCAGGATCAGCCTATCATGACCGCATCAAAAAACCTTGCTCAAAGACAGGATCGCATGGAGGAGACACTGGTGAACCTTCAGCAAATCACTAACCAGATCAATGACACCCTATAACGACTTGCTGAAGGGCAGATGGTGACCCCACCATAGCACGAATGTCCCAAAGAACATCCTGCTCAACTACGTGAGAAAGGAATACAGATTCTAGAGACAAGCAGACGCGACCAATCAAGAACCCAGCAAGAGCGTCATGAAGATCGCATCTCTAAAGGAAAAGGCAAAGTCGCAAACTTGCCTCCAGAATCTGGTATAGAGATTTCAAGTTCTAATTGTGATCGTGGACAACCTTCTCGCAAATCCACTGATAATCAAGATCGCTTGAGTAGCGAATGAAAATGACCATCGAGAAGGGTCTTCAAAAGAATCAGCAGAGAGTCAAGACAAGATCCTGCAGACCTAAGACAATACTTAGAGTGGCGACGTAGCAATGAACGATCCGTATCGCATCATAACGACCAAAGCCGATCTCGTCGCACTATTTCGCTGGATTCCTCTCACAGATCACAAAAGACTCTATCTGACCAACCCGCCATACATCAAGATAACGATCAAAGGCCGCCCTTACCGCCAGCAAGAGATAATGCTCTCCCTCCGAACGTCGATGTTCACAATTTAAGAATCGCATTAGACACACTTGCTGGTTGGGATGATGAGCTCACTGATGGGTATCGTCAATCACCATTCAGCGACAAAGTTTGAGCTGCTACCCTACCTACTGGATTCAGACTTCCCACCATAAACACTTTTGATGGGAAAACTGATCCACAGGACCATATGGATCACTTCA
>JXTB01000134.1:148954-197345 GCA_002914805.1 Parasponia andersonii
AACCAACAGTGACCTCCAGAAATTCAACGCGAAGTCCGAACTATCTTTGGAGGACCGCATGTTGGCGGAGATTCGAAAAGGGCTCAAGACAGGTATGCACAAGAAACTCGACAATAGCCATTAACTAACGTCATACATCTTGAGCAGTGACCACGCAAGCTTCAATGAGTACCGGACATCGACATTACCTTCACAGAATAGGACGCAAGGGAAGTCCATTATCCGTATAATGACGCATTGGTCATAAAAATTAATTGTGGAAGCACACAGTTGTGGCGAGTATTGGTTGATAACGGGAGTACTATAGACAACCTGTACTACGACGCCTTTAAGAAGATGGATTTGAATGTGAGCGACTTGAAGCCTACCGTCACTCCACTCTATGGTTTCACTGGTGACAGCCTGATGCCTATGGACATGATTGAATTAATGGTCAACGTTGGAACCTATCCTAGGATTACAATGATAATGACCCAATTTTTGGTGGTAGATTACCCTTCTGCATTCAATGCTGTGCTGGGAAGACCGACACTGAGGGAACTTCGAGCCGTCACTTCAATCTACCATCTTACTATGAAATTCCTGACCCAACACGGGGTAGGCGAGGTACGAGGAAACCAATATGATACGTGGACTTATTATAACAACTTATTGAAACTCACAGCAAAGGATGCGACGTCTCACACAATGATAGTCCAGCTGCCAGAGGAAACGTCAGTTGAAGCATCGAGCAAAGTGTCAGTCGATGCTTCAGTTCAGTCGTCAGACAAAGCATCAGTCGAAGCTTCAGTTGAGTCGTCAGACAAAGCGTCAGTCGAACCCTCAGTTAAAGCGTCAATCGATATGACTAGTGAAGACTTCAATCCTCGAGAAATAGACGAAGAGGTCAGAACTGGACCTATTGAAGATCTGAAGGACTTATCATTCGACATGTTTTCCAAGATTTTAAAGATTGGAACGGAGATTCAAGAGTCTGTGCGAGCATCGTTGGTCACTTTTCTAAAATCTAACTTGGATGTCTTCGCGTGACGACATTCGAACATGGTAGGGATTGATTCGAGGATCATATGCCACCGTCTTAACATAGATCCGACAAAGAAGCTTGTACGACAGAAAATAAGAGCTATGAATCCAGAGCACTATGTCGCGTTAAAAGAAGAGGTGGAGAAGCTGCTCGAAATTGGATTTATAAGAGAATCTTTTTACCTTGACTGGCTTGCGAACCCGGTTTTGGTGAAGAAACCCAATGGGAAGTGGAGAACGTGTATCGATTTCACTGATCTCAACAAAGCATGCCCGAAGGATAGCTTCCCTCTTCCGAGAATCGACGTGCTTGTAGATGCGACATCGGGGCATGAACTCTTAAGTTTTATGGACGCATATTCTGGATATAATCAAATGCCCATGTACGAGCCAGATGAGGAGCATACCTCGTTCATCACAGATCGAGGATTATACTGCTATAAAAAGATGCCCTTTGGACTTGTCAACGCAGGAGCGACCTACCAACATCTTGTCAATATGATGTTTGCAAAACAAATTGGTAAGACAATGGAGGTATACGTCGACGACATGTTGGTGAAGTCGAAGAAAGCCGAAGATCACATCAAGCTCCTTGATGAGATGTTCAAAATTCTCCGGAAATATCAAATGAAGTTGAATCCCCAGAAGTGTGCGTTTGGGGTAGGATCTGGAAAATTTTTGGGTTTTATAGTCAATCAGCGAGGTATTGAAGTGAACCCTTAGAAGATACAAGCGTAGATTGATATGCAATCTCCTCGTAAACCCAAGGATGTGCAGAGCCTAGTAGGAAGAGTAGCTGCACTGAGTCGGTTTGTATCCAGATCAACCGATAAATACCAACCATTCTTTGAAGTATTGAAAGGATCAAAGAGGTTCGAATGGACGAAAGAATACGAGCAAGCATTCCAAGAGTTAAAAAAGCACTTGGGTTCTCCTCCACTCTTGTCGAAGCCAAACCCAGGAGAAGAATTATGCTTATATCTCGCTGTTTCCAAATATGCGACGAGTGCTGCATTAATTCACGAGGAGGAAAATATACAGTGACCTGTCTATTATGTAAGTAAAAGATTACTTGATGTTGAAACTAGGTATCCAGAGATGGAAAAATTGGCGCTAGCACTCGTCATCGCATCAAGAAAGCTTCGACCTTACTTTCATGCTCACCTATGCAAGGACTATTTTGCCTGACCTCTGTTATCTCTACTTCGGGTTCTGGCTCAAGGTAGTCTTCGAGGTTTATGGAGCTAACACTGGAGTTCTCAGATTCTCCAGAAAATGCATTCCCTTCCCTAAAATCCTCACTACTAGACATCTGAAAAGAAATACGGATGGGTTTAGTCCTATGCAAGCATCAAGAATTTTTCACTATGTGCTAGTAAATTTTGGGGGTTCACCCTAGGATTGTATTAATAAGCAAGCTCATCGAATTTTTTCTAATTGGTCTACAGATTCATAAAAATTGCTCGAGCAGTTCGTCAAAAAATAAATAAATAGAGTATCAGACCCTAGAAACTCTTTTCACGAGTTTATCTTTGACCATTATCTAGTAAGAGTCTATTCTATGAACCGGTAAAGGGGGATCTGAAAAATTCCCATTCAGTTCGTCTGAATATGGGATGTGTTTCTATTCCTAGAAATTAAAACTGTAACTTTTTCCGAGAATAGATGAAGAACAATAGGAGAGAAGGAATGAACTAACCTTTCTTCGAAAGCGGAGGGATTGAGATATGGTCTGAACTCTGTCGGAGAAGATACTGGAATAGTGCGAGCTGAAGAACGAAACGGCGCTGTAGGGTTTGCTCTGAAATACTTCGGGATTTTAGAAAGATAGAAAACGAGAGTCTATAATGAAGAAGCAGAAGCGGATTGATTTCTGATATTTATTCCTCGAGCATCGCTGAATCACAGCCGTAGATCAAGGTATTTGATTTTCAGATCTAAAGGCCGAAGTTCACGTGGGATTTGATTTTTTCTAAGTTAAATCAGTATCTTTCGAAATTTGAAATGATTCGATTTAGAGATGACAGTTGGCATCATCGATATCCTCGAGTCTCCTAGAGTTCTGTTATTTTTCTTAGAAAATGCGACACATTTTTATCTGTCAGAAAAAGGTGCGCATGATCTTGAGAAAGGTGAGATTTGAGATCTGGCGACTCTTCGACTCTTCAAGGATCTCAAGTCTAGGTCGTGACGTCGCATTTTTTAAGTTCGCACTCACTTACATTAAAAGGAAGCTCCATTTTGTCCTAAAGAACTAATAGAGCTGGGGGGCAATTGTTGTGCGGTCTAAAATCCTATGTCAGGTCGCATAAGTAAGATTAAGTGTGACCTCATCCGAAAGGGTTGCGTGTGACCTTCACCGCATAAGTTGCATGCAACCTCCACCGCATAAGTTACGAGCGACCTCATCCGAAAGGGTTACATGTGACCTCCACCGCATGAGTTACGTGCGACCTCCTCCGAATAGGTTATGTGCGACCCGAAAGAAAAGGAGACTAGTCTCTGCTTCGTCAAACGGGTAACCTATAAGGAAGGGGAAACAAAAGTTTCTCTTTCAAGTTCAACCAGTTACCCAATTTAAGTGATTAAGCAATTATATTGTTACTCAAATTGTATTACCCGATTGTATAGTTACTCATTCTCACAATTAGGAACATTGAGTTACCCTCATTTATATAAAGGGAGCTCAATATTTCGGTGAAGGGATATAGAGGGATTTTTTCCAAATCTAGAGAAGCTAAGGAATTCTTAAGACTGTTTTCTTCTTCTTTCCAGATAACACATTGTGATTTTGAGTTCTTGTAATTCTCCAGAAAATAGTGAAAAATAGTTGACATAAGCTCATCTTTTTCGGGGCTGAACTATTATAAAATCTTTGTTTCTTTATTTGCTTTGATTAATAACCCTATTCACATAAGCCACATCTCGTAATTTTTTCTAATTTATTGTTGACAAAACCTCCATCAATACTTAGTGTACAAGAATATTTTAAACTTAGGTACCAAGTTTTGACCATTTTTCTGCCTATTTTATAGGACTTTTGGGGGTCTTGTAACCTGAAATGATTCCTTGATCCATATTTCTCTTTAGCTTTCTCTCTCTTTTCCTTTCGTGCTCTCTTTCTTTCTCTAGTCCACGAGCTTTTGCACATTGTTTCTCTTGTCCGAAACCCACTCACCCCCCCCCCCCCCCCCCCCCCCCCCCCCCCCCCCCCCCCCCCCCCCCCCCTCCCCCCCCCCCCCCCTCCCCCCCCCCCCCCCCCCCCCCTCTCCCCCTCCCCAACCCCCCCCCCCCCCCCCCCCCCCCCCGGGATCTATGTCTTGTTGCTTTTCACAAAACTCCATTTTTAATTCTTCCATATAATCTCTTCGTCGTTATTGTTATCCTCGGATCAATCTCTACCGAACCATATTGGTTCAACCATTACATTACAACAACATCTTTTGCTCTTTTGACCAAGTCTTACGGTAAGATCTCTTTGCCATAATATATATAAACTCGATCAGTTCCGCTAAAACCGTAACTCATTTATACCATCGTCTTTCATCTCTTTCCTCAAATTCCACCATCAAAATCACCATATTACCTCTCATGCACTCATGCACACATTCCCTTCTCAATTTTCATTATCCTCTCCTCACCACCTTTATAAACTTGGTCGCCAAGTTTAGCTGTCTCATCACATATGTGTATATACATATGTATTATCATTATTCTTACTATTATACTCAAAAAATTGTGATATTGAGCTACTAACTATAACTTCATGCTTGATTTATAGTATAAGTTTCAAGGTGTTGTGCTCTTATCACAATTTCTCACTATATTTATTATATCTTTAGTTAACATTGATCTTATTTATACTTTAGGATAAAATCACTTTTATATCTTGTCTTTTGATGGAAAATTAGTCTTTTTGTCCTCTAAGATTTGCTATTTATATCTTTATTTTTGACTTTGTATTCAAGTGCCCTATAGATAGCACATTTGTTCTTCTTTTGCTCCCTCACTTTTTAAGTTAATATTTATGTACCTCTATAATAGTAAAGTTATTTTTCTTTTGCTCTTTCACTTTTGACTTAGTATTCAAATGCCTCCTAAAATGATAAAATTGTTATTCTTTTACCCCCTCAACTCTAATACCGTTAGAAAATTGTTAATAGACAATAGCACAATAATCATTTACTTTTTAAATAGCTAATAAATATCTTTTAATATTTTTTATATTAGGCATTTTCGAAAGACTTTCTAGAAAGTAAAATGACTACTTTTCATGAAAAATAGTCATTTCATTTTTTCATTCATGAAATAAAATAAGATGGCAAATTCATGAAATGACTATTTGCCCTCTTATTTTCATATTTTTATGAAATGAAATGACTATTTTTTATAAAAAAATAAGAGGGCGAACTCATGAAAATAGAAAAAAAAATAAGAAGGTAAATAATTATATCATTTTCTAGAAAGTCTTTTGAATGTGAAAATATGTAGCTTTTTTTTAACATAACTTCTAAAACTATTTTGACACTAATAAATTAATAAAAAATTATTCTATTTTTTTGTCTATTTTTTGTTTTACGTATACATATATAACCATTAAAAAAGTTATTTTTCTTTTACCTCTTTTCATTTATTTTATTTATTTAATCATAAAAACTAACTCTTTGGAAATGTTTAATATAAAAAGATAATAAACGATATTTATTAGCTATTTAAAAAATAGAATAATTATTTGATTACTATCCATTAACAATTTTCTAACTATATTAGAGTTAAGAGGGTAAAAGAATAACAACTTTACTATTTTAGGAGACATTTGAATACTAATTCAAAAGTGAGGGGGCAAAAGAAGAATAATGTTACCATTTTAGAAGTACTTGAATATTATGTCAAAAGTGGAGATAAAGGAAGAAACAATTTACCATCTATTGGGCACTTGAATACAAAGTCAAAAGTGAGAGGCAAATTCATACCAATAATAAATATCAGAGAGCAAAATGACTTATTTTCCTATTTTGATACTTTCTTCAATTTGTATATTCTGTTATGGTTATTATCAACATTGACTTTTAGATTTAAAATATGTTATAAATTTATATCCTTACATCAATTTAGAGTAGTTAATTTACTAAAACATCATTTAAAAAATTGAAAATAAACCATATAAAAATTTATCTGAGAATAAGTTTATTAAATCATCAGATGATAATTTACTTATTCTAAATTGGTTTCATTTTATAAATTTGTACAAGATTTCAAATCTAAAAGTTAATATTGATAATAACTATAGTAGAAGATACAAATTAAACAAAATATCAAAATACGAGGTATAAAAAATGATATTATCTATTATACTTTTTCTCTTTACATTCCTACAATTATTTCTATCATTTAAATTTTAGTTGGTATTGATACTTTTTTTTTCTATTATTATGATATGTGGGATGATTTAACCACCTATGTTAGTTAACTATCTACTAGTCCAATTATTTTGCACTTCATTTGTCGACAGTTATGACTTATATTCAGGACGGTCATACCAACTATAGTTTCCACTAACTACTAACTATAACTTCATGCTTGATTTATAGTATAAGTTTCAGGGTGTTCTCTTATCACAATTTCTCACTATATTTATTATATCTTTAGTTAACATTGATCTTATTTATACTTTAGGATAAAATTACTTTTATATCTTGTATTTTGATGGAAAATTAGTCTTTTTGTCCCCTAAGATTTGTCATCAGTATAAATTTATCTCTTTACTTTTGACTTTGTATTCAAGTACCACATAGATAGCACATTTGTTCTTCTGTTGTTCCCTCACTTTTTGAGTTAATATTTATGTACCCCTACAATAATAAAGTTGTTTTTCTTCTGCTCTATCACTTCTGACCTAGTATTCAAATGCCTCCTAAAATGATAAATTTGTTATTCTTTTCCCCCCCAATTCTAACCCGTTAAAAAATTGTTAATAGACAATAGCAAAATAATCATTTACTTTTTAAATAGCTAATAAATATCTTTTAATATTTTTCATATTAGGCATTTTCAAAAGACTTTCTAGAAAGTAAAATGACTATTTATTCTCTTACTTTTCATGAAAAATAGTCATTTCATTTTTTTCATTCATGAAATTAAATAAGATGGAAAATTCATGAAATGACTATTTGCCCTCTTATTTTCATATTTTCATGAAATGAAATGTCTATTTTTCATTAAAAAAAAAATAAGAGGGCAAATTCATGAAAATAGGAAAAATAAGAGGATAAATAGTTATATCATTTTCTAGAAAGTCTTTTGAATGTGAAAATATGTAGCCTTTTTTTAACATAAATTCTAAAACTATTTTGACACTAATAAATTAATACAAAAATTATTATATTTTTTTTCTATTTTTTGTTTTACATATAAATATATAACCATTAAAAAAGTTATTTTGCTTTTACCTCTTTTCGTTTATTTTATTTATTTAATCATGAAAACTACCTCTTTGGAAATATTTAATATAAAAAAAGATATTTATTAGCTATTTAAAAAATAGAATAAATATTTGATTATTGTCCATTAATAATTTTCTAATGATGTTAGAGTTGAGAGGGTAAAAGAATAACAACTTTATCATTTTAGGAGATATTTGAATACTAAGTCAAAAGTGAGGAGGTAAAAGAAGAATAACTTTACTATTTTAGAAGTACTTGAATATTAAGTTAAAAGTGGGGGTAAAAGAAGAAAAAATTTGCCATCTATGGGGCACTTGAATATAAAGTCAAAAATGAAGAGGTAAATTCATACTAATGGTAAATGTCAGGGAGCAAAATAACTAATTTTCCTATTTTGATACTTTCTTCAATTTGTATCTTCTGTTATGGTTATTGTCAACATTGACTCTTAGATTTAAAATATATTATAAATTCATATCCTTACACCAATTTAGAATAGTTAATTTACTAAAACATCATTTAAAAAATTGAAAATAAATCATATAAAAATTTATCTGAGAATAAGTTTATTAAATCATCATGGTAATTTACTTATTCTAAATTAGTTTTATTATATAAATTTGTACAAGATTTCAAATCTAAAAATTAATATTGATAATAACCATAGCAGAAGGTACAAATTACAAAAAAATCAAAATACGAGGTATAAAAAATGATATTATCTATTATACTTTTTCTCTTTACATTCCTACAATTATTTCTATCATTTAAATTTTAGTTGGTATTGATACTTATTTTTTTTTTCTATTATTATGATATGTGGGATGATTTAACCATCTATGTTAGTTAACTATCTACTAGCCCATATGTTAGTTAACTATCTACTAGCCCAATTATTCTGTACTTCATTAGTTGGCAGCTATGACTTATATTCAGGACGATCAAACTAACTATGGTTGCCACTGACTATTGACTAATTTACTGGAAGTGACGTTTAACTTCATGGCTGTCCATTTCTTTTTTATTTATTTATTATGGCCTTGTTTGCTATATGAGACTAGGATTGGGATTGAGATTATTTATTTTATACCCATGTTTAATGCCAACTTGGGATTAGGATAAATAATTCACAATTTCAAAATAGTCTCATATGAGTGTGAGATAATTTATCTCATCTAAAAGTGTGAGATTATTAATCCCACACTTAAAAGTGGTGGGACCCATATATATTTCAAATTTTTACACTAGTGGATCCCACATTATAAATATTTTTTAATATTTAAACTAATATAAAATAAATTTCTTATATATTCTAATAAAAAATGGGTCTCACACTATAATAATAATTCTAATCTAATCCAAAACTACACCAAACATGAAATAGTTTTAAATTTATCTAATCTAATCCATTACAATCTAATCCAATGCTATAATCAAACCTTAGTCTCATATACCAAACAAACCAATATGCAAGACAAGGTATTGTTCTCATTTTGTTCAAATTAAAAAAAGGTCATCACTAATTAATCAATAGTACAAATCCCAACTTGTATCACTATGCTAGCTCTATGAGTCTATCTATATATATATATATATATATATATATATATATATTGCTTTACTGCTTGATCAATATATTCTTATCTATAATAAAAAAAAGTTGTCACTATTCTTTTCAATAAAAATAAGTTGTTCACTGTTGTTATTTGATGGGTGAAATGAAATAAAATGGAAAAGATTATGGCTTTCATACGTTGTTTGCTTGATCTTAATGTGTATATATATATATATATATATATATATATATATGAATATATAGCTATTCTTATCACCAATCCCTATTGGTTTTTTTCATTTTCCCTGTAATTGTCTCTCTTAAATCTAGTACACCTATTAGTTAGCTTTTCCTCACTCCATTATCTTTCTTAACTTTCTCTCTTTTATTACTACCATTACTATTCTCAAATAGGACCTCATTAATCTTACAAAGACCTCATTTTTTATATAATTCTATTCTCAAATAGGACCTCATTGATCTTACAAAGACCTCATTTTTTACATACTTCTAGTAGAAATCTATTAACTTTTATTAACGATATGTTATGTTCTAAAAATATTTATGTATTTACTTCTCTAAAATATGAGTCAATTTGAAAATTTTACTTTCTTTAAAAGTCTAGAGATAGTTGGTGTTAATTTATGAATATAATGTAGAATTGTACGTGCATGTACTACGAATAAAAACTCATAGAAAGATACCAATGCAGTGAAAACTAGTATACTAAGAATTTACAAAATAAATTGAAATATGTAAATTAGGCTCCCACATGTGGTCAAAATATCTATGTATACAATTCCAAAATTGGGCCTCTACTATAGCTTACAAGCTTATTTACTCATCTACTTCTTTACCTGCAACACAAGATCATGAACCACAGCTTAGTAAGTAAAATAATGCACGTAGTATTACTTAATGAAAATGTACTCATGTGCATGATTATGCACTTTCAAAACTTTTCTTATAAAAACTATTTTATGAGCCCTCTATCTTAGAGCATATTATTCAGTCCAACCATTGCTTGTAAAGTTCCTGAAAATAATATACGGTATCCCATGGCCTCTCCTCTGGATAGCCATCACCACAGCAAGGCTTATTATTCAACTTTATTCCCTCATTATCCCATTAAGCTTAAAAATTAAGGCATCTCTTCACTGCAGTGTTATCATCATCTCATAAATAGAGGAGGTTCAGTGTGGTTCCCTGTCTTACCTTGCCATGTCATAACTCCGTAGGTTGAGCTTAAGATGTAAAGTGACCCTTCACCAACTTAACTTGTGATGAGACATTTGGTGTATCGTCAGGCAATAAAATATTATTTAATCTCTGTATGACTATCCTAGCAAACTTAGTATAACGGTAAGAAAGAGTTGATCCCACATAGAACTAGTATGACTATCAAATTAACTTAAGCTATCATAAACTTCTTCTAATGAATGGGGATTTTGAAGTTGCAAAATAAAAGAGAGATAATAAAACAATAACTAAGACAAACATAAAAGATAAATGGGCTGAACTCAATAGATGACAAACTTAGTTAAAAACTATTCTTCACCAATATACATAGGCTCTAATTAACTATAGATTTCAACTATTAACTATTCTTCAAATCCATTAATCTTAGACAGCTTACAAACTCCTCACTATCATGTCTCTCTATAGATTATATGTTACCTAGACAAACGTCATAGCTGACATCTTTCAACTAGATCACATAAGCAAACACATTTTTACTAATCTAACCGAAGCATTAAATTGAGAGACTGATTAATACAAGTCCTAATCATGTATACGGTTATTATAAACCTAGGTTATATATTTCTCTATAATTAATATATTAAACTATCACATTGTTATTCAATAGTTTAAATATGATAAACATCCATTCAAACACTAGCTATCTCAGGGATTGTATGGCAACAAGTGGTGGAATCTTCAAACAAAGCTCCTTATAGCCTCCACACGCTCCAAGACTCTCCAAGCCCCCCATCTCTCTAGGTATTTTTGAATAATTGAGTCTAATCTCTCCTTTTATCTGGCCTAGAGGCTTATCTATATAAAAGGGTCGTTTTTGGAGGCTTAAAGGCTCAAACCCAGACTAACTTAGAGTCCAATTAGCTCACAAGACCTAAAAATGCTGAAATTATGTTTTACTAGAGCCGCGACACTCAGGAATTGGCACCAAAGCCCCAAGTTTCAGTCCAAAATACTATATTCTTTAGGAAGCCTAGTGTCATAGTGCTCAAGTTCCAGCATCATGGCTCTGATGCACATTTTTGTTTTCTTCGTCTTTTTTTTTTCCCTTTCTTGATTCAGACCTCCAGAAACTAAAAGCCCTAGCTCTAGAGGGACAGCATCATGACTCTAGACCTTCTGATTTGCTTATATTTTATACAATTTTTGTACACCTTTTCCATCTTAAATTTATTTTAATTGTCATTTTTCTAAAAAATTTTATTTTAATTTGTGGTTATTGGTTAACTTAAGTAGGTTACGAAATATTTGATATAAAAGCGAAATTAAAGTGGCATTTTCTAAAAGTGAGTTGGAGAAAGATGAAATTAAGAATAAGTAAAGTCCATTGAAAAGTTAAATAGAGGCCCAAAGTATTAAATGTCAGAAGACCAAGTACATTGGAGCCCAAAAGGAGTGCATTCGAAGATTTGGAGAATATTTTAGGATTTTGTGATTCACTACAAGCTATACGTGCACACAAACGCATAGAGAATGAAATCTTAGTGATTAGTTGTATTGTGCTTGATGTTATCTCCTAGCTTTTATTAATAAAACTCGGCATGGAAAACTGAAAGTAAGTTAGCGGCTAAACAACACGAAATTGGGCTTGGCCCAATTTGAAGATTGACGAAAAGAGGAAACTTGAAGCTGTGGATTTTTCTCTCACACTTCCGCATATATATATATATATATAGAGAGACAAGAAGAGAGCTCTAGAGAGCAATAGTTGCGGTAAGGTGGGAGTGCAATAGCTTAAGCGAGATTAACGGAGAGAGCAATTGGAGTCTAAATTAGAAAATGAGGCTTGTAATTATTCTCAATTATTCCCACATTGATTAAATCTCGTTTGTTTAATTTTTATCTTTCATTATGTTGCAAATTTTTATTCTTAGTTTTTTTATTTTAGGTATGAATTAAATTAAGTTTCTAGTATTACAATGGAATTTTTATATGTAGTTTAAATTAAGATGTTTTCTTGATTTTGTGATTTTAATTTATTAATTGTTTATTCTATCATGTTCTAAATGCTTTTGAGTGCTTGATTACCACTTAATTTGATATTGGTAATTTCTATGAACTTAGAAGAAGAATTTCAAATTTAGATCTAGAGCGAATAACATATGATCATGATTAGATGGGTTTGTATAAGATAAGAATATACCTACATAACACATCCAATTCTTAAAAAACCTTACTTTTAATGAATTTTTTCTTAATCTAATTTACATAAGAATATAGTGAATTAATAAGAAGAGGTATTTATACATGACTATCGGAAGAGGCTTGTAAATACACTAAGGTTCTTGATTGACAATTCGAGTTAGATAATAATTCAAAGAGGGTCACTAGTGATTCAAGCATATGTAGAGTGAAAATTGTAATCCTAGGTTTATTTTAGTTGGTGATTTGATAAATTACTTGTACTTTTTAGTTTTTTTATTTATTTTCTTACCTTATTTTAGTCTAAATTTTAAATTTTAGAATTTTTATATTGATTGTTTAAATAAATTGATAACTAGTTTGGGTTTGTACTTAACAAATTATAGTAATTTCTCTATAGGAACGATATTTTTATTCATCACTTTATTACTTGATCGATATGTGCACTTGTGTATAAAAATCTATAACAAGTTTTTGGCACCATTGCTAGAGAAATTGTTTTATAATTTCTTGATAATACTAATATCAATTAGTTAAGATTTAATTCAAACTTCAATTTTTTTCTCTTTTCTTTTTTTTTTTAAATTTTTTTCTTATTATTATTATTATTTTTGATAATCTCAAGTACCTTTTAGCAGTACATGAGATGTACGAGAAGTTGGGAGCTTTTATCGTTGGATCTTGTGATTGAAAGAATGTTATAGGATATTCAAACAGTGAAATATCGACAAGTAAATCCTTCAGCTTCAATGGGTGACCAAGACAAGACGAAGCCCTTGCATGATTATGTTGTCCCATTAATTAATGAACTCAGTTCAAGCATTCAAAGACCTGCCATTAATGCTAACAACTTCGAACTGAAACCTGTTATTATTCAGATGATCTAGAGCTTAGTCCAGTTTGGAGAATTGCCTAGTAATCATTCGAACCAGTATATAGTGAATTTTCTAGAAATCTATGATACTTTCAAGTATAATGGAGCTTCCAATGATGCAACTAGGTTGTGGTTTTTCCCTTTCTCTCAACAAGACAAAGCTAAGAGCTGGTTGAACTCCTTACCAGTTGGGTCAATTACTACATGAGACGATTTGGCATAGAAGTTTCTGGTAGAATTTTTTTCACCAGCAAAGATAGCCAAGCTACGCAATGATATCACTTTTTTCGTCCAATTTGACAATGAATAACTATATAAAGCTTAGAAGCATTATAAAGATCTGTTGAGAAGATACTCACATCATGGAATCTTAAAGTGGTTGTTAGTTTAAACATTTTCTAACAGTTTGATGGGACATTTAAGAACAATAGTTGATGCAGCAACGGGTGAAGCTTTGATAGGAAAATCTACAAATGAGGCATATAACCTATTAGAAGATATGGCAGCCAATAATTACCTGTAGCCTTTAGAGAGAATGACTTTGAAAAGAGCTACAAGCACAAATGAGATGGTAGCCATTGCTACCTTGACTACTCAAGTTAATGCTTTGTTTAAAAAGTTTAATTTGCTAGGAGTTCATGCTATGAGTAACCCATTTGTAGCTTGTAGAAATTATGGTGATAATCATATGAGCAACCATTGTCTTTTCAATGTGGAATTTGTGCAATATGTGGCCAATTTAAATAGGTAACGGATTGACCCTTATTCAAACTATTACAACCTAGGCTAGAAGAATCATCTAAACTTTTCCTAAAATAATAACAATAATCAAGGGTCCAATTCAGTTGGATGACCTATGCCTCCATTTGGATTTGCACAATAAGAGCCACCACCATAACAAGAGAAAAGAATGCACTTAAGGAGATGTTTATGTAATACGTGGCTAAGAATGATGCTATTCTTTAGAATCGGGTTATGTCATTAAGGAAGCTTGAGACTTAAATTGGTCAATTAGCTATTGCAGTTAACTCTCGACCACAAGGTAATGTACTAAGCAATACAGAGTTGAACCCTAAGGAGCAGTGCAATGCGATAACTTTCAGAAATAGGAAGCAAGTAGAGCAACCAATTCAATCTATTTTAGTTAACTCACAACCTTTAGCATCTTCACCATCAACGAACTCAAATAAGCAGCTAGAGCTATCCGAGAAACATCGTGTTGAGCTGGAAAAGCCCAAGTCCAAGCTCTTTTCAGATAACCCAGAGCCATATGTTCCTCCATTATCATTTCATCAATGGTTCTACAAGCATAATATGGATAAATAATTTTCAAAGTTTTTAGACATTTTTAAGAAAGTCCACATAAATATTCCTTTCATAGAGATGCTTGCTCAATCAACAAATTATGTGAAGTTTCTAATAGAGATTTTATCTAATAAAAAAAAATGGAGGATTATGAAACAATTGTACTTACTGAAAAGTGCAGTGCTGCCTTAAAAAAGAAACTTCCACCAAAGCTTAAAGAACCCAGGAGTTTTATTATCCTCTGCATAATTGGGAACTCATTTTTTAGCAATGCTCTATGTGACTTGGGAGCAAGTATCAATCTAATATCCCTCTTAATCTATAAGAAACTAGGTTTGGGAGAAGCAAAGTGGACAACAATCACCCTGTAACTTGCTGATCGATCTCTTGCTTATCCGAAGGGTATAATAGAAAATGTTCTAATAAAAATTAATAAATTCATCTTCCCAGTAAACTTTATTGTACTAGACATGGAAGAATACCAAGATATTCCTATTATACTTGGTTGACCATTCTTAGTAACTAGGAGGGCTCTCATTGATGTGCAAAAAAGAGGACTGACAATTCAAGTCCAAGATGAGGTCGTCAACTTTGATGTCTTCAGGCCAATTGAGCACCCATCTGAATCTACATCTTGTTATCAAATTGGTATTATAGATCAATCACCCATCTGAATCTACATCTTGTTATCAAATTGGTATTATAGATCAATCTACAGCTGAGACACAAAAACTAAGCATTTGAAAGAACTTCTAAAGCTTCAAGAATCCATGTTGACTCAGGTAAGGAGGAAAAAGCAAAAGTCGCACAAGTCTATTATTCAGAAGCTTTATCATACTATCATTAGAGGAAGCTGATATTTGAAAAAGTAGGGAAAGGTCCTTCCAGACCATTTCTATCTATCTATGAACCTTCATGAATGATCCTCATTGAAGAGTCCGGCTGATGACTATAAATCAAGGGCTCCTTGAAAGGCAACCCATGAACTTTTTCTTTTCTTTTTAATTTTGAATTTATTAGGTTTCTTTCTTTTATTTTGTTTTGTCAATTTTGTTTTTATGTGTTTCAAGTTCTTGCACAAGTTTAGGGGTCGACATTATAGATTTCATCAACTCAACCAAAGGCCTCTACATGCATGTGAAAATATGAGAGAGTTTTCTTTTACCTCTTCTTTTATTTTTAACATTGGGAATAATGTTAATTTTAAGTTTAGGGGTAGAGAATTAACTTTTCAAAAAAAATACAAAAAGTTTTAAAAAGAGTTTAGTTTTTTTAGTAATGACCTAGTTTGATTGTCAAATGTCGATGATAAGAATTGATTTGACTATATAAGATTCTTGGAAGAATGACGAATGTTGTTTTTATTTGTGTGCTTGATTCTGCATTAGTTTGATTTTGCTTATGATTCTTTGAATATTTTGAGTATATAAATGGTTGCATTTGATTGTTTTGCTTTTTTAGAGAAAGTTTATGTAGATTAAGTACATCTTTGAAATCTCTAGAATTTGTTTGATTATCACTCAAAGCGAAATCCTAAGTTACATTATATTAGAGATATGATTTAGGCCATCTTTGGATTATTTGAGCCTTTTAAGTCTACTTTTGAAACTAATATCCTTAGTTTATCCCATTAAGCCTATATTAACTTTTTCTTTGATATCCATATTTTTAGCCTAAGCTTTTAAATTATTTCCAATATTTTACCTTGTACCTATGAGCATAATTATGAACAATGTTGAAAATATTTTGAGTTATGTGATAAAATGGGAGGAAGGGTAGTGTTAAGGAAAATTATTTTGTCGATGCAAAAAAAAAAAAAAGGAGAAAGTAATTTAACCATGTGAAAAAAAAATGTGCGATGAAAATTATGAAAATTTATAAGTATTTCCATACGAGGAAAAAAAAAAAAAAAAAAAAAAAAAAATGTGGATTGAAAAATAAGTTTAGAAGTTGTATTAACAAGGTGTTGAGTTAAGTTGTATAAAGATCCGAGAATTATATATGCCTTTAGGGTGATTTGAGCCACAAAAATGACTTATCTTACCTGTTGCCTTGGCCTTATATTACAAGCTTAATAAAGTCATAATGATCTTTAGTGCAATGTTAGTCTATATTAGTGGAGAATGGTATGAAAATTAGGCCTATGAAGTTTATATATTTCTATCTAGAGATTTATTATAATTTATTTGTTTGCATGAACTGATCCAAGTTGCAAGAGCTTAAGTGTAATTGTTTATTTATACACACAAACACACACTCTCAAGGAGTCTATAATGGAATCAGATTGGAATTTGAATTGAAATTCTAGAACTTTATAGTGTTCAGGATTTTTCTTTGAGCTTTATACTATGTGAAATCTTTTGAGGCAAGCTTTGAAAATTAAATTGGGTGATAGCCTAGGTCATAATTAGGTATTTAAAATTTTGTTTAAGTTTTTTTTTTCTTTTGCTTGTGGACAAGCAAAATATTAAGTTTGGGGGTAGGTGTCCTTATATTTTATATAATTTTTGCACACGTTTTCCATCTTAAATTTTTCTTAATTGTCATTTTTCTAAAAATGTTTATTTTAATTTGTAGTTATTGATTATCTTAAGTAGGTTATGAAATATTTCATGCAAAAGTGAAATTAAAGTGACGTTTTCTAAAAGAGAGTTAGAGAAAGATGAAATTAAGAATAGGTGAAGCCCATTGAAAAGTTAATTAGAGGCCTAAAGTATTAAATGCTAGAAGACCAAGTACATTAGAGCTCGAATGAAGTGCACGTGAATATTTGGAGTCCACAGATATTTTGGGATTTAGTGATTCACTGCAAGCTATACGTGCACACAAACGCATAGAGAATGAAATCTTGGTGATTAGTTGTATTGTGCTTGATGTTATCTCCTAGCTTTTATTAATAAAACTTGGCATGGAAAACTGAAAGTAGGTCAGCGGCTAAACAACACGAAATTGGGCTTGGCCCAATTTGAAGATTGACAAAAACAGGAAACTTAAAGCGGTGGAATTTTCTCTCACACTTCTGCGCATATATATATATATATATATATATATATATATATATATATAAACAGAGACAAGAAGAGAGAGCTTCAGAGAGCAGTATGTTATGCCCCCTAGCTGACATACCCCCTAGCTTAATTATTTGACTATGTAGGTCAAAGTAGGAAGCTTTATTTTTTTATAAACCATAACTTTTTGTTTTGTTAAAAAATTTAGGCCAATTTAAACTTTTTAAACTCTAATACAAAAAAACCTACGTGGCATTACTTTCTAAAATGTCTTTACAAACTGTACAACCAAAAAGTTCTTATCTATTTATCTTGTCATTCGCAGTGATATTTACATCACACTAAAATATCAAAATATAAAGAAAACATCGCCAACAAGTCAAACTCCTCTATATCTATATGATTATGGTGACAAGAAAGCATGCCAGCCAATCAGCAACTCTAAACATCATATATCTCATCACCTGCATCACAGGATCTAAATGAGCTAATGCTCAGTAAGTAAAGATCATGCATGCTCGTGAACATGTTTCATGCATAAACTTTATTGAAATTCCCATTATAATCTTTCTTCCATAACTTTTCATTTTGATGCATTTTTCTTAGAAAATATTTCTTTATAGGACCCTTGAGTGCACTACAAAATCGCGACAGTCACCATGCCCACCTATGCGGAAAGAAAATACATAGCCAATGTGAACCATACCTACCCAACGCAGACCGACTAGATAATGCACCTAATAAATCTCATAGTACAATGCTCAGTCCTGGCAATCGGTAAGTCGTGCCCACCTATGCAGAAAAGATGCATGTGTAAACTATACTTACCCAACGCAGACAGACTAGACAATGTACTTAAAACATATCTTATAAAATCAGTATAATGGTACTACTTTAAATCTAATGCGTGGAAAACTTCATTTCTTTGAAAATCATGCTTAAATGATCATGCCATGCTTATGTTTCCGTAAACTTTACAACAACAATATAAATAACATATAATTGAAAAAATACATATAAGCATGTAGGAAAATATCTTGTATCTACTGTTGTTCTTGTGATGCAGTTAAAATAAATCTTCACTTATCTTGTGTCCGGTAAAAAAGATAGTGAAAAAGGTCAGTATCCTCTGTGGCAAGGTGTGTGGAAGGCTCGATGTCAATTTTATTACTAACATTATCACTACAATGTAAAATGTCTAAAGAAAATAAGTAGAAGACCGAATCACAGCTTTTACAAAAAAAAGAACCCTAATCACAAAATGAACTAAAATGTCATCTACTTTCATAAAAACTAGTCTATTTGCTTCTAAATGGTACCATTTGGTTCTAAAAATATTTGGACAGTACCTCTCCTATTTTTAGGATATCCCCACATGATTAAAATCATGATTTAAGACCTGTAATAACAATCAACAAGCCAGTTCCCACATATACAATTCAAAGAGGATCATTTAGAGCAACTTAGGTATATTTGAATTCCTTTCGTTTAGACAAAGTTTAAAACCACTTTTATACTTGTGTCATCATAACCAGCCACCAAATGAGTGTAATAAATATTAGGATCCATAAAATATACACTCCAAGTTTAGAAAATCATATTACAAATATAAAAACTTAATCTACCANATCAAGTGGAGAATTGAAATAACAAAACAAAACCTAGGAAGAAGAACTAGTAGAATTACCTTGACTAGTTTGGACCTATCTTGCTTTCTTGAGCTTCAAATTGAGTTCTACCACTTGAAAACTCTTAGATATGGATAAGGAGAGTTGAGAGAAGTATAAAAAGTGGCTGGAGTGGTTCAAGTCGTGGCTGGGGAGGAAGAAGAAAGAAATGACCAGATTTGGTCAAAAATCAATACTTAATGGCTAAAAAATGGTATAACTTAAATTCTAAGGAGTATTTTAAGTATTTTGTGTTGGAATAATATCCTATAAAGTAGTTTACTATTTAGACATTATAAACAATATTTATTAGATTATTTAGTATCTATTTGTTATTAATAAATTCCATGTTATGAATTTCTATTTCATTTATATCTCATTGATATACATGTGATGTGTATGTTTATCTTATGCAAACATCTAAAAGATTCTAAGACATGAAATGAGTAATAAAGAATTATTCGTATGATGAATTCATATGTGGGAGATATTATATTCTTTATTTCATTATGTCTAAATTAAATTATTCGCATTCTGCATATTGAAGATAGAATACTTTACTGTATCATAGAATGTAGTGTTGTCTATTTAATTAATGAAGTCTCTAATTGTTGGCCGTGCGAATATGATCCGCGCATGGCCAGTGGGCGGCCTCCGACACGCCGGCCACGTGGATGGCCTCCCGTGCCTTCACCGCTTGGGAGCCGCCTTGTACATTTGATGTGCGAGCATTACACGAGCCCGTTGTCACTCGGGAGTTGTCTCGAGCGAGGCCGCGTAGCGTTATGTGAGCCCGTTGGCACTCGGTAGTTGTCCCGAGCATGGCTACATACCGGCTTCCCGTTCTGTCCGTCAGTTTGTCCCGACACGTTTCGTATTTCCGGCCGTAATTTTAATTATTTTCATTTTAAAATTAATTTAATTTATCCATAGTTTTATGAAAACTGATAGATTAAATTTTAAATTCAAATCTTTAAAATCCTTATTAAATTTGAATTTTTGAAATTTAAATTGATAGGATATTTTAATTTGAATTGTGGATATGATTGATATCCATTATATCTTAATTATTAGTTGAATAATTAGAGATATTTTAAAATAGAAATTTTTAAAATTAGATATTATGAGATAATATCCTTTTATTTTTAAATTCAAATTTGAATAGATATTTTTAAAACTGATTATATGATAGTTGGTAATCTATTTTTGAATTTTAAATTAGTTTAAATTCAAATTAGAGATATTGTAGGAGATTTTATTTGTAAAATATTCTATTTTTTAAATTTGAAATTTTTTGAAGATTTGAAATTTAAATTTAAATCATAATATCTTTTCAAATCTTCAAATTTGAATTTATGGTTGGTAGATATTTAATGAGATTAGATATTGATTTGAATTTTGAATTCAAATCTGACAGAATAAGATAATGAGAGATATTTAAAGAAGTTAAATTCAAATTAAGATTTCAAAAGTTAAAATTTAAATTTAAGATATTTAAGAAGATTTAATTAGCTAAATCTTTTATTTAAACTAATTAGATTTTGTGAAAATCTTCTCTAATTTAAATTTTAAATATTATCTTCCATATTTAAATATTTAACATCATCTTATCAATTAGAATTATTTAAATGTTAAATAATTTTAAATTAACGAAATTTAATAAATCATTAATAATTAATTATTTATCTGCTTACTACTTTAGTATTATTAGGACAATGTTGCATGCATGCTTAATAATTAAGTATTATTACATGATCTTTAGTAACATGTCATATAAAAAATTAGAGTTACTCTCATGCAAATATGAACATGCTTACACAATTGATTTTAGGTTACTAAACTAGTTAGATAATTGGGTAAAATCTAGAAAATCCCTTATTATAAAATATTAAGTGGGAGAAGGTATGTGACACCTATGGTCTCCATTGTTAGTTCGTTATGTATTAGGATGAGCATTACCTCAGAATCTTGTTGAGCTCCCGTAGGAGGGTTTTTCGTCCGGGTAATACTCGAAATGAGCTTCTAAGGATAAGGTACTAGGTTAACTATATGAAGCTGATCACCCGTAGGAGACGGTCTTATATAGAAAGCTTAGTTACCGAAACAATGGTTAAACACTCAACTCGAAACATTAATATCCTCCCGTAAGAGTTCTTATTAATTGATTAGAGTAACAAAGAGCATGGTAATTAGAAATATGGGATAAGAGTTATCTGTCTATTTACTAATTGAAATTGTTTCAGTTTGACTTACTGATTGCATGACTTCCCATAGGAGGCTTGTAATCAGTGGTAGATTAAATTACCATGAATATAAGTGATAGTCTTAGGGATACTTCATTTGCATATTGTATGCTTAAATACTTTATGTTAATTATTCGAAACATAATAAATGATGTTTGCTTTTACGTGGAATATTTATTTATTTTTCAATAGATATGGCACTTAATCCCTTATCCACTTTACTCACATAAAATAAGCTAGACGGTGAAAACTATGTAGACTAGAAATGTAACCTAGACATAGTGCTTACTGCTGATAAACATAAGTGGGTTCTCACCACTCCATGTCCTACTCAGCCAACTAAGGAATCCACCAACGATGAAATAAACTTATATGATAAGTGGAAGCAATCTGATGAGATGGCTAAGTGCTATATACTTGGCTCAATGAGTAATATATTGCAACAACAACATCGTAGGATGGATACTATTGTTGTCATTATGCTGAGTGTTGACGAAATGTTCGCCAGTCTCGGTCGTCAAGCTAGAAATGAGGCTACAAGTGCATTTATGAATCTTCGTCAAAAGAAGGGTACTCCAGTTTGGGAACATAAGATGAAAGTCATCGCATACCTTAACGAACTGAAAATCCTTGGCACTGAAATTGATTGTGACACCCAAATTGACATGGTTTTGAACACATTGTCAGATACCTTCAATCAATTTAAGATTGATCATGAAATTCGCCGGAAGGATTATACTATTACTGGCCTGATGAAAGATCTACAAATAACAGAGAATATTCTTAAGAAGAATAAGTCGGGGTTAGCTGAGGCTAATCTAGCTCAAGCTAGTTCTTCCAAACCTAAGTTGAAAGGCAAAGGTAAGTGGAAGAAAAAGACTCCTGCTTCTCTAGCTCCAAAGAAAAAGAAGATCAAGAAGGATGCCAAACCAAAGGGAAAATATTTCCACTGCGGTGAGGATAGATATTGGAAGAGGAATTGTAAAACTTAACTAGCCCTTAAAAGGGAAAAGGACAACAGCAAGGACAAACAAACAAGGTAATGACAATTTGTTGTTCATTGAGGCTTGTCATGTGGTTGATTCTACTGATTCTTGGATCGTAGATTTGGGAGTTTGTAATACTTTGCAGGGGTTCAAGAAAACCAGGAAGTTCGCTAGTAAAGAGTTCACACTGCGATTGGTAGATGGCTCAATAGTTGAAGCTCATGCAATGGGAGATGTTTTTTTGAATTTTGATGATTTTAGGTTTTTAGAAATAAAGAATTGTTATTATATTCTAGTGTTTAAACGGAATTTGATTTCTGTTTCCTGTTTAATGAGACAAGGTTATTCTGTTCATTTTGACAATAAAGTTTCTATTAGAAAGAATAAAAGTCTTATTTGCACTGGTACTTATAGGAGTAATCTTTTCTTTATTCAACCTAAAAGCATCTCATTGCACAATCTTGAAAATGTTTCTGAACATATAGAATCTAAATATAAGAAAATAAAAGTGAGTACTAATGATGAAGCTTATCTCTGGCATTTGAGACTTGGTCATATTAACCTAAACAGAATTCAAAGGTTAGTCAATGATAGACCTCTAAGTTCGTTAGAAGTCAAACCATTACCAACTTGTGAATCCTGTCTGGAAGGTAAAATGACTAAAAGACCATTTACTAGAAAAGGTCTTAGAGTTCAAGAATGTCTTGAGTTAGTACACACTGATGTCTGTGGGCCCTTGAATATTCAAGCACGAGGAGGATTTGAATACTTCATTACGTTTATGGATGATTATTCTAGATTTGGTTATGTTTACCTAATACAACACAAATCGGATTCTTTTGAAAAGTTCAGAGAATTCAAAGCGGAAACTGAAAAGTAGTTAGAAAAGAACATAAAGACCCTTCAATCTGATCGAGGTGGTGAATACCTTTCTGGAGAATTCTTTGAATTTCTCACAGATAATAGGATCCTATCCCAATTCATAGCACCTGGTATGCCTCAACTAAATGGTGTTGCTGAAAGAAGAAATAGGACACTTTTGGATATGGTTAGGTCGATGCTCAGTTATTCATAATTATCCTTATCTTTTTGGGATTATGCCTTAGAAACTGCTATGTACCTACTGACTAGAGTTCCTTCTAAGTCAGTACCTAAGACTCCATTGGAAAGGACATAAACCTAGTTTGCATCATATCCATATTTGGGGTTATCCAGTATACGTGTTGAAAGGGAAAACTACTAAGTTAGAATCACGATCTGAATTGTGTCTATTTATAGGTTACCCAAAAGGAACTAGAGGGTATTATTTCTATAGTACTGAAGAAAAAAAAGTATTTGTGAGTACAAATACTACTTTCTTGGAAGAAAACTATATGAAAGATTTCAAGCCCAAAAGAAAGTTAGTTCTAGAAGAATTAACTGATGATATTATCAGCCCATCTATAGAAGATAAGATAGAGAAAGCACTTAGAAAAGATAAATCACTTGAAACTCAACAAACATCAGATCCTCGTTATAGTGGGAGAGTTGTGAGACAACCTGAAAAATACTTGGGAATAGGAGAGTCTTATGACCAAGAATCTAATTCTTACACCTACAATGAGGCAATGGATGATGTTGATAAAGATCTTTGACAAAAGGCAATGGAATCTGAAATAGAGTCCATGTACTCTAATAAAGTATGGGAACTTGTAGATTCGCCTCAAGGGATAAAATCCATCAGGTGTAAGTGGGTCTATAAGAGAAAGAGAGGAATTTACGGGAAAGTGGAGACTTTCAAGGCAATGTTAGTTGCAAAGGGTTATACACAAAAGGAAGGAATCGACTATGAAAAAACCTTCTCTCCTATAGCTATGATCAATTCTATTCGCATACTCTTATCCATCGCTGTATCTCTTGATTATGAAATATGGCAAATTGACGTAAAGACTGCATTCCTGAATGGCAATCTTAATGAACGTATCTATATGATACAACCAGAGGGATTCATTGAAAAGTGTCAAGAAAGAAAAGTTTGTGAACTTAAGAGATCTATTTATAGACTCAAGTAAGTATCTAGATCATGGAACATAAGATTTGATGAAGCAATTAAGTCTTATTGTTTTGAACGAAACATAGATGAACCTTGTGTCTATAAAAGAATTCAGGATAACAAAGTGATTTTTCTGGTACTGTATATTGATAATATTCTAATCATTGGGAATGATGTTAGATCATTATCATCAGTGAAAGTCTCGTTAGCACAGCAGTTTGATATGAAGGACTTAAGTGAAGCTTGCTATGTTCTAGGAATACAGATTCTATGAGACAGAAAGAACAAACGCATAGCTTTATCACAAATTTCATATATAGACAAAATACTGGTAAGGTTTGTAATGCATAATTCTAAGAAAGATTTAACACCCTTTTGTAAAGGAATTACTCTGTCTAATGAGAATTCTCCTAAGACAGAAAAAGAGAAGGAACAGATGAGAAATATTCCTTATGCTTCGGCAGTGGGAAGTCTCATGTATGCCATGCTTTACACAAAACCAGATATTTGTTATGCTGTTGGGATTGTAAGTCGGTACCAATCTAATCCAGGACCTAAAAATTGGGGTGCAGTCAAGCATATTATAAAGTATCTTCGAAAAACTAGAAATCATATGCTTGTATATTCTGAAGAAGATCTAACACCTGATGGATATACTGATTCGGATTTTTAATCTAATAAAAACTCTAGAAGATTAACCTTTGGTTCAGTCTTTATCCTTGGTGGTGGAGCCATTATATGGAGGAGTATCAAGCAATCTTGTGTTATGGATTCAACCATGGAGGCTGAATCTGTGGTAGCGTCTGAAGCAACTAAAGAGGCAGTCTGGCTTCGTAATTTCCTTTTGGATCTTGAGGTAGTACCTGGAGCATAATAACCTATGACACTTTACTGTGATAACAATGGAGTAGTTGCTAACTCCAGAGAGCCCAGAAGCCACAATAGGGGAAAACACATAGAGAGGAAATATCATGTACTCAGAAAAATTGTTCAAAGAGTAGACATGATAATGAGTAAGATAGCGTCTGCAGAGAACCTTGCCGATCCTTTTACCAAATCTTTGGTTACCAAAGTATTTAAAGACCACCTAGAAGGAATGGGACTACGTGATATATCATATCTACTTTAAAGGCCAAGTGGGAGATTATTGGAATAATGTCCTATAAAGCAGTTTATTATTTAGACATTATAAACAATATTTATTAGATTATTTAGTATCTATTTGTTATTAATAAATTCCATGTTATAAATTTCTATTTCATTTATGTCCCATTGATATATATGTGATGTGTATGTTTATCTTATGCAAACATCTAAAAGATTCCAAGACATGAAATGAGTAATAAAGAATTATTCGTATGATGAGTTCATATGTGGGAGACATTATATTCTTTATTTCATTATGTCTAAATTAAATTGTTCGCATTCTGCATATTGAAGATGGAATACTTTACTATGCCATAGAATGTAGTGTTGTCTATTTAATTAATAAAGTCTCTAATTATCGAAGTGAGTCTTCGGATAGAAATACTAGTGTGTTATAAGAAAGTTATAATAGCATCGAACAAGACCTAGTGAATTAGAATTTGAGGTTAAGTGTCGTAACTCAAATTTCTAATTTTACTAATCTAGTATTATTGTAGAAGACCTTAATCTTAGTGATTAACGAACTTACTTTCATGTGTTTTGTCTTTTTGAGTTACTAAAGGATTAGTTCCGATTTATGGTTCAAACTCCAGTATCTTGGAAGATAAGGTATATGAAATGTGTAAAATATTTTTCATGATGGACATCATGCATATGATGTCACTTTGAGTTTTTTCAAGTACTTGGATAATATAAACCAATGCCCCGATATTCACTATGTTAATTTGACTGTGTTGGTATAAGCAGATACAAACACCATAGTCAACTATTATCCATTAGATGGAAAAATGGCAACTCAAAGATAAATATGTACTAGAGAGATAATACGGTAATTTCATCCTACTAGTACGACATTACATTGGGGGTATGTCTACAGGTATAGTATATACTAAATGGATCAAGCTAATTAATTATTAATAAGCTTCATAGAAAATAAATGACATTTAGTCCAAGAGTTTAATATTGGGCCTATAGTGGTGTGCTCCAATATTAATAGACAAGGCCCAATCATAATTAAGAGTTAATTGTGATAGTGGGTATATGGTTCATTGGAGCTTGGGCTTTATGGATCCATCTAGCTCCCTGTCTAGCTCAAATTAAAGCCCAATAGTCATTTGATGATCAGTTGAGCCTAACAAGCCCAATAAGCCTATTAGGGTTTACTATTCTCTCTATATTTAAGAGAAAAGTTCTCTAGCAACAAAGGACAAGTGTTATATGTGAAACACCCCTCCAGAAGAGAGTGTCACACGAAAACAGAGAGAGAGAGAGCAGAGAAAATCAGCCACCATTAGGGATTCACTGTCCTTGGTGTTTCGGCCATCCCAGAGAAATCGGTTCGAGAAGATTGTCTTTTTGTTCATCTACGGATCTCTTTGTTGGGAATCAAGAAGGTGACCACCTACCGGATCAATCAAACGGCTTTTGAGAATAGACGAGAAGATTGTGGAGCGAATCCGGGTATTGTTCTTGTCTAGATCAATAGTTAATTAATGTTAGATCACGATCCGAAACGTTTTGTAAAAAGAAAAATTTTAAACGACCAATTCCGCTGTATTTCTTGATTTTACAAAACTATGGTGTTCTTGAAAATAATTTTATGAAAATATTTTCAGGAAATTTATTGCAATAAACACCAGCAGTTTGCTCATTACTTTCTATGTGTCCAGCTCTAAAATATTCTTAGCATACTCACCACGTTGCTGGTCAATCCTATATACCCAAGTGTAGATTAAATGGTGAAACTTAGCTTAGAAAGTAAAATCTAGTCATACTTTAACTTATGATCCTATATGGCCAATCTTCTTGTAATTTGGTGGAACCTAGTCTCATAACCAATCATTAAACAAAAAAAGAAAGTCAATTAGACTCTAATTGATAATATAAACATAGTATAATTGCCCAATTAATAGAATGCACAAAGATGACATTACGCGATTAGGCTGAATCGAAGCTAACTTAGTACAATTAAACACAGTTCAGTACAGTAACTGCCACCTCGTACTTACCTGGAACGAACATTTTTGAAAATACTATAAATATTCCTAAAAATTAAATTAAAGCTATTTGATGTGCTAAATGCACAGTGAATTTGGCTCCGAAAAGCATGAAAAATGCATTTTACCAAAAAACTACTATTTGACCAAGCTATCAACAGAC
Organism: Parasponia andersonii; assembly: GCA_002914805.1. NCBI lineage: Eukaryota > Viridiplantae > Streptophyta > Magnoliopsida > Rosales > Cannabaceae > Trema > Trema andersonii. Next base: position 176,796 of record JXTB01000134.1, read on the forward strand.
ATGATTTTTAATACATGTGCATATAGTATTATTATTCATGAATATATTCTTTGTTCTTTTCACACAACAAGCTCTCTCTCTGAGGGTACTGAGCCTTTACACTGTATGGGAACACTTCGACAACCATTAATATAATAATATATATTGAAAGCATTTAACAATCAAAATGAGCAATTTATCATAAAATTGACACTAGTTTCATGATATGTCTATTATGTAATATGAAAATTTTTATTATTGGCTTATTATATATGTGAGAAACTTGGCATCACACAGTAGCCATGATAAGGTGGGAGTGTAGTAGCTTGAATAAGAGAGAATAACAGAGAGAGTAATTGGAGGCTAAATTGGAAAAGGAAGCTTATAATTATTCTCAATCATTCCCACATTGCTCAAATTTCGTTTGTTTAATTTTTATTTTTCATTATGTTGCAAAATTTTATTCTTAGTTTTGTTATTTTAGTTATGAACTAAATTAATTTTCAAGGATTACAATGGGTTCTCTATATATAATTTGAATTAGGATGTCTCCTCTTTGATTTTGCGATTTTAATTTATGAATTGTTTATTCTATCATATTCTAAATACTTTTGAGTGCTTGATCACCACTTAAATTGATATTGGTAATTTGTATGAACTTGAAAGAGGGATTTCAAATTTAGATCTAGAAAGAATAACACATGATCATGATCAGATGAGTTTGTGTAAGATAAGAATGTACACACATAACATGTGCAATTGTTGAAAGATCTTATTCTTAATAAATCTTTTCTTAATCTAACTCACATAGGAATATAGTGAGTTAATTAGAGGAGGTATTTCTGCATTACTATCGGAAGAGGCTTGTAGATATGTTGGGGTTCTTGATTGGCAATTCGAGTTAGATAGTAATTTAAAAAGGGTAACTAGTAATTCAAGTACATGTAGAGTGAAAATTATAATCCTAGGTTTATTTTAATTAGTTATTTGATAAATTACTTGCACTTTTGAATTTTGTTTTATTTATATTCTTATCTTATTTTAGTTTAAATTTTAAATTTTAGAATTTTTAAATTGATTATTTGGATAAATTGATATTTAGTCTAAGTTACTACGTAACAAATTATAGTAATTTCTCTATAAGAACAATATCTTTATTTATCAATTTATTACTTGTTTGATATGTGCACTTGCGTATAAAAATCTATAATACTTCCAAAATTCTCTGTTTGCCTGTTTATTTTGTCTTTGCTCCATTTTGACTCATTCTAGTTCCGTTTTACTCATTTTCCTTAGAATTCTCCTAAAACACAAAAGTAAAGATAAGTAACATAAAAATATCAAGAAAACTAAAAAAAAATAATATAAAGAAATGATATAAAATATAGTCAAAATTGACACCTATCAATATTGCATAACTTCTCTTATGCCCCATGTAGAATTATGATTATCCACATGAAAGTTTAAAGTATGAAAAGTTATAAGTTTTGTGCCACTATTTATGAAAAGTTATTAAGGCTTTTCATAAAGATAGAAAATCCTTAAAAATATGCATGGTCTCGTAACTTTAAAAATATGTCACAACATCTCTGCATACACCATGCATGCATCCAGATAATGAAATATCAATGTATGTCTATGTAGTCCTTGTACAATTTACTGATAATGCAAAGCATATACATATCACAACTTACATATAAGAGTAATTTTTTGTGTTGCAGCTGAGTATTTACTTACCTTATTTCCAAATTTTCTAAAACTTTGCTGGTGAAATGCTCTTTGCCTCAACTTTACTTACCTCAATTCCAAGCTTCTAAGAGTTTGCTGGTAAACTACTTTTTACTTAAGGAAGTTGAAGTGTCCCTAAAGTTTTTCTTTTTTAATTAAAAAAGTGTGCTTATGTAATCCAAGCATGAATCGACACTACTAAGTGATTAATCTCATAGAAAATGATGAAAGGATACCTGCAATGCGCATATAGATAAACTACTAAAATAACAACTTCACAGAAACATATATATAACTTTCACATATAACAAATCACTGTCATAATGCGATATAGAACGCAAAAATTATTTCAACATCATACAGCGTATATATACGTAATATAAATAGAAAAGCATAAAATATATTATGTTATTCACAACTAATCAGCGTATAATAGTATATAATCAGTGTCTAATAGTATGATTATATATACAATATTAGAAGCAAGGGTGGAGGGAGAAGGACCCAGTAAGGGCATATGCCCCCACTGAATTTTGGGAAAATTTTTTTTAACATATATTTAAAAAAAATTAAATTAAACTAAAAAATAGGTCAAAATAGTCCTATGCCCCATTGAAAATTAGCCAAAATTATACAAGGTCCTAAACTATACTGATCCAATTTTATGGACTATGACTTATAGGCCTTAATACCCTATTGGCTAAAATTATACTAAAGTCCTAAATTATATTGATCCAATTTTATGGACTATGACTTATGGGCCTTAATACCTCCATTGAGTTTTAAGGCTGGCCATATCCCTTAATACCTCCATTCAAACACTTATTCAAACCTGGTTTGAAATTTATTGATTTAGCTTTTCTTTCCCTTTATATATATATATATATATATATATATATATATATATATATATATATATATATAACTTATCACTACCCATGCCAAAAACTAAAACTAAATCACATCAATAATCTAATTTAGTTAAATAAAACAAGGGGAATCCGACTTGTGGAGAATATGTACTTCCAAAAGTTTACAAACACATCTATATGTATGTATTCAGAAACTAATAAATTGGGTTTTCTTAGTGCTTTTCTTCAGGTACGTGAATGACATATAACGTATAAATATGGCACCAATTCAACAGATATTTTTTTAATAGGTATTATTTTGATGCCTAATTAAAATTTATTATGCACGTTTTTTATAATAAAAAGTAAAGAGAGAAAAAAATATTAAATAATGTATATATTTTTTTTCAACTACTTAAATCGTAATTATCTTTAAATAATAATCTAACAGCTAAAAATAATATTTACAGATAAGTTAAAAAAATACTTGTTGGATTATATTGCATATATATATATAAATATAAATATTCTGATAAATATGGAACGATATAGAAAGGATGACACACAAATCGAGAAATAGTCTAAATTTTTTGACAAAATGGGTTGGCTCAAGCGATTAAAACACTCACTACCTTATTCTCGATCCTAAGTTCGAGTCATATTAGGGGTAGACATAAAAATCTATTATTCCTAATGGGGTGGAGTGGGGACTGAATAATAGTAGGTATTTTCTATAACATCCCCCAATTCCGCACACGTATGTAAAAGATATTTGTATAAATATTTAGTAAGATCGGGAGATGTTACTCGACTTAGAACTGATAAAATCGGAAAAAATAAAAAAAATAAAATAAACTTTCTAAAAGCAAAAGGAAAACTCTACTCATAATTATACATATCCCAATATATACATAAATATACCCTCGCAAAGTAGGGCTCTCATAAAATATACATAATATACATACACTCAAAATAAGTGCAAAATCCTCTATCATAAAACCATAGCATCAAAATGCTTATATACACAAGTCGTAGTCAGAAAGTAGGTGCTCCTCCTTCGATCTAAAATATCAACAGTACTTTTTGCAATGCAAGAATATAGTGAGTGTGAATCTCAATAAATAAAGTATGCAAATGCAAAATACATATAAAATAAAACAGATAATTATATGGTTGGGATCCATGTGTATATTGTATTTCGTAACAAGACCGTAAATTGTATACTGAGCCACTTAGAGAATGTATAACATATCATGAGCTATATGGAGGTCTCGATCTCCAAAGAATCCCCTCTGTGTATAATAGGCGTCCACCCCATACTACCGTCAAAGTATTCCTGAAGGAACCATAGTGTCCTTAAAAGGACTATAGTATTTCCGAAAGAATTAAGGTGCTCCCGAATGAACCATATTATATTTTTAGGTACTGGTCCGCTACACCCTATAAACCAATACTCATCAAACAATATAAATACATCATGTGTTTATGTCTCATACAAAGCTGAATGACAAATATATATATATATATATATATCTATAGAATCTATATCCACAAATTTACAGAAATAAAAAGTTTTTTAAATTATAGGTGTGATGTTATTTATCTCGATTTCGAGCTCTTTATATATTTTCTTATGAAATGCTCTTCATTTTAGATATAGGTGATGTATTCCTAATTTTGACAACAAAAGAAATATTCTTTTTTGATCATTATGCAAATGATGTTACAAAAATTATTATTTCAGACCTATCTTAAGAAAATGCAATAATGATATACCTTTGTCTAAAAAAAAGTCACAATATCAAATGGTCACAAGAAGTAAAACAACTTAAAACTTGACCCATATTTTTTTTAATAATTGAAGCAATCTACTATTTTACACATATTCCCTCTCGCTGGACAATTCTAAACTTCTTAACTAATGAGAGTAAATATGGACATAAACACATAATTTAATACCCATTTGTTGGAGCGATTTCTCACCAGCCGTCTATGTGTCTCTGAACCGCTGATGCTATATTCTCCAACTGTCCACGTGTCATCGCTATCCCAAAGTACTCTGAACTCCAGGCAGGGTCCTAGAGGCGGGGGTGGCTACCTACAAAGACTCTCCGATGCTTAAGTCAGTGGTCTATCTTTGATTCAGGGTACAAAAGAATTAGTTCTATATGAGTATATAGTTGTTTCTTGCTTGTAAGCTTTTTATATACTTCTTTTTGTAAGTGTCCATGCCCCTCTCGGGAATGCATGGCTCATATATATATAGTCCTGAGATTGTGAACCATGCAGGTCTCAATCTCAGGACTGAGTACCTTTCTTGTTAAAGTTTTTCCTAGAGGTCACGGGCCAAGATTACCGTGATCTCCTCTGTATTGCCATAGCCTGATTTCTGCCGTCTCCTACAGCTTGAGTCTGTCAGGGGTGAGATTTAGACAAATCGCCGTTCTGTCAGGACGGCTTGCCCCTTGCGTACGCCTACCCAAGATCGCATTAAATGCTCTCTCTGGGTCTGGAGTTGTGAGTTGCTTTCCATTGTATTCTGGTGGAAGACTCTTGGGGCTTCCAAACCCCCAGCTGTCGAGGTAATAGTCGGACTGGGCTGAGACTGTCCAGGGTCTGTGATGGGCTCGGCCTTAACCTCGAACGGCCCAATAGCCGATTGTGATATAACGTTCGACCTACGTGGCCTTTAGCTAATCACTCTCGACACGTATTGGATGGTGGCCCCCTTTTGTGACCTGTTCTGCCGCTTAGTCGTCCACGTGGTGTATGACCTGGGAACGGGTCCCACAACTGCCCCTATTTCCCTACTTGATGGATTCATATCCGTCAAGTGGGGAAATCGTTTATCCATTCCTCCAATCTGGGGGGTGCACGTGGCTCCTTCCCTGCCGACGCAGAGGCACACCATCCCATGTCACGAAATCTGTTTGAATTTCGAAGTTCCGACTGTTCGATCTCCTTTGCTCACCCCCTTTTCCATAAAAACTCTTCGGCTCCCTCTCTATAAAAGCCGCAATTACGCTCATTTGCCACTTTACTAAAATCTTCAATCATTCTAGCCTCATAAAATTCTAGGGTTTCCGATTTCCTCCCTTTTAGAGACTTTTACTCTTTCACTCGTATTTAGAACAATGGCTTCAAATCAAGATCAGGAATTGCACCCCATCGAGGATTCAGAGTTGGATTCAGTAAGTAGACAGCTCTGCCTCCCCAGTGGAGTGACGCTACAAAGGGTCGAGGGCCCTGCGGACTGGTATCTTCGTCCTTCTGCCCCTGAAGGCTCTATTATCTTGGGCAAAAAGCATCTGGAATGGCTACGATTCCCTCTTCCTCCCCTAATCCATTAATTCTTCGCTTTGACGGGGATCCATCTGATGTAGCTAAACGCAAATGGGGTCATGATTCTGATGGGTTTTCCGCCCTGTCAGTTCTCTACAACCTGCATATCGACTTAGAGGTGGTCTTTTATACTTATAAACTCACCCTCATCCCCAATAAAAGTTCCTACCCCACCTTTTACCTCCAACCGCTGCCGGGACATCACATCTTCTGGGGCTTGCCGAGGTTAGACAAGCAATGGGACTCCCATGCCAGGCTATACACCGTTGGAGGGGCGTGGTGCTCCCCTTGGGTGAATGGCGAGCACTTCCAAGTTCCCTCAGCTTTCCTGCAGAGTAAGTGCTAGGTCGTGATTTTCGGGTCTGTGTTCTCCTCGTCTGTTATTGCTCACGTTATTTTGTCTTATGCAACCTCGACAGAAGAGAGTAGGTTCGAGCCACGTTTGTCAGCGGGGCAGCTCAAAGGCCTGGAGGGATCGTCATCTTCGGATCTCCTGGGGACTGCCGGCACATCCAAGCCATCCTCAAACCCTGGTGATGAACATGATGCCCAGGATGGTTTCATACCTCCTATTCCCTCTGGATACCTGGGTCATCACAAAGTACATGCGGAGCCGACTTGACGCCTCTGTCCTGAACCGATTCTGCCGGGATGAGCATAACCGAATCACCATGGTGGGTCAGTAGGTTACGGCTTCAAGCTAATTGGCAGGCTCCAACGACCTGGTGGTGCCGTCTAGCCACGAGCTCGAGGAGGCCATGAGGCTTGTGGCCGAGGAGTGCATCAGGCTCCGCAGGGAGGAAGTCGCCGCCCCCAAGAGGACTAAGGGTGGGTTCATTTTCGCATCCTTGAGCTTCGTGGATCGGATTGTGTTCGTGACCTAAATATGTTACTTGTTCTTTGCAGGTTCTGAGACGGGCCCATTGGCTGACCCCTCCCCCGTCAAAAGAGGAGCTGCAGATCATAAGGCTCGCTTCAAGGCACCCGCTGGCCGGCATCTCGTGGTGCTTTCAAGAGATGAAGTGCCTGCGGTGCCCCGCTCTGACACAGGTGGATGCGATGAGACGCCACTAAGTCTGGCTGGGGGGTCTTCTGCACCAACCTAGTCCACCCCTGACTCCGGTTCGAAATCGGGTGCTATTTGCCTCGGTGGGGAGATCGCCGAGCTCAGTGGGGGGGCTCCGAGGTTGAAGTCCCGACTATCTTCCCCTCTCCCGGTCCCAATAAAGTGGCGACACGAGGTCGGCTCATCCAACGAAGGAGAGGGCTGGGCGGAGAAGAGGGGCAGGGTTGCCCCCTCGTCTGACAGTGATGACGACGGGGCCACGCTGACCCTTCTAAGGAGAAGAAGGTCGGTGCGTAGCGGCTCGCCAAGAGGAGACGCACCACCTCCCGTCGTGGCTGACGGCACTCCCGGTGGCGCCAAGCTTTCCTCCGTCCCTGCCGCCACTACTTCAGGGGTATGCCCGGTTGGTGGAGAGGGTGCCCTCACGGCCATCAGGCCGGGGCCATGTTCCCCAAGCACGGGCGACGCCCAAAGAGAGGGTCCAGCCACAGAGCCGGAGCTTGAGGTGCTCTCTTTGGAGAACGTCGAGCTTGTCACCAGCTGTACCTTCGCACAGGTTTGGTCCACTCAGTTGCTTCTATGTTTTTCAACATCTTTGCTAAATGCTGACCCCCCTTTTTTTGTTTAACTTGCAGCTGGCTACCATCCGGTCCTTCTATTCCTCTCGCATCAAGGATCTGACCGAGGAGCTGAGTTCCTGCTCTGCACTGGCCGAGCGCAGCGAGGCCGCCCTCGCCGAATTGAGGTCTAACTTCGATTTATATCGAAGCCTCAAGGAGGCGAGGGTCAGCAGCACGGTAGCTCACATTCTGAGCGTCGAGAGAACCAGACGCGAGGAGCTGGCTATGAGACTGGTTGAGGTGGAGGCTGACAAGCTTGCCCAATCCGAGGCCGCCAGACTGGCTCAGAACGAGCTAAGGGTCAAGGAACAAGAGTTACAGAGCATGAGGGCAGAGATGGGACTGGCTTTCATCACTCGTGATAGGGCTGTTGAAGATGCCAAGGAAGCGAGAAAAGCCGAGGCGACAGCCAAGCTAGAGGCCCACTCTCTGCAACGCAGACTTGACCGGTCCAACGAGGTAAACCGATATCTCTTCTTGGATCACAAAAATCTGATGGGTGCTCAGGTGGAGATGTCTCGCAAACACAGCGAGGACCTTGCCGGTATTAATACTTTTTTGGTCGACTTATCGCAGCGGCAAGCGGAGCTCAGGCTGACGGCGCTGAAGGATAGGCCGGCGGATACGGAGAAACTGAAAATGAGGTACCAGAGGCAGGTGGACGTCCTTTTTGTGGAAAGTTACAGGTCTGGCTGGGAGAATAGAGAATTCGAAGGACACGCTGAGGTGGTAACGCCAGACCAGTTTGACGAGCAGAAAGGCGTCGGGAGAGACCACTATTCTGTCAAGCACTATTTGCAGGTGCTTTGGGATGAGATCAGCATCACGTACCCAGTTGACATGATGAAGATGCTTGCTGCAAAAAAGGACGGGCCCTCTAGATCTGCTTCTGGTGCCAAAGAACCTACCATTTTTTCCGGTCCACCAGGTCAAACTTCGGAAGCCCCTGATGGTCAGCCTGGTCTCGGGGTCTCAATTGGTGAGGGGTCTGGCGCGGTCATTGTATCCAGTGACGAATCCGATCCTGGTATGCCACCCTCCACCGAGGCTGGTCCAAGTGCCGGGACTGGCCGCGCTCCCCTGGCTGGAGGTAATTAGGGCCCATAATTTTGTACATTTGTAAAGTTGACCCCAATTGTAATCCTCCGTATAAATAACAAAAACACTGCAATTCTCTTTAGTCTATTTTCTTTTTCTTTGTTGACCGCGTCCAGGGTAGAGTTAAACCTTGTTGTAGCCGTCTGTATAAATAATTGTGGATGACTCGGATGGGCACGATTTTGGACTATTAGTGAGTCCTCCTTGAGCCATGACTATTAAGATTAGTTCCGGAGATAGGGATATGAGCTTTGACTTATCCGATTTTATGGAGGTATAACTTCTGTTATGGCTTGTTTTGGCAGAGTTCGACCCGTGCGTGTGGCTGGACTTCTCCAATCCCAAATGGGACCGTACTTGGACCCAGCTCCAGGGATTGGTCGACCATTGTTTGGGCCCGTCATTGCAAAGGAGAAGGCCTGGGTTCGGCTCTTACCAGGAATAAATAGGGCACTATCACTCTGATGTCTCCCTACGAGTCCGTTCGCGACCCGCCTCCCGTAAATAGGGCTTATGATCGCGCACCATTGTTGACCATGCGCTTTGTATTTTTAGGACATAATAGACAGACTTTAATCTTAATTTTTTCCTTTCATGTTTGGCCTGGTACTAGACTACCTCCAACGAGTAGACTCCAAATCCGTTCACATCCTGCCCATGCCCAAATAAATCATCCCCCGTCAGAGCCTGCTTTCCTTTGGCTCTTCGTGTAGCTAAAATGTTCCTTAGGGAGGGTCCACTTCCAACGGGTGGATCCCGACCCTGCTTTCCTTTAGCCACTTGTATAGCTAAAATGTTTCTCAGGGAGGGTCCACTTCCAACGAGTGGATCCCGACCCTAGTTTCCTTTAGCTCTTCGTGTAGCTAAAATGTTCCTTAGGGGTACGATCGTTTTCGAGGTCTATTGGCAAGTTTTGGTTGCGCAGCTTCTCCCTCTTCGTACGTTTTCTCGGGTCGTCGACAAGCGATGTGATCCCCAAAGTACGATCATTTTTTAGGTCTGCTGGCAAGTTTTGGTTGTGCAGCTCCTCCCTCTTCGTACGTTTTCTCGAGTCGTCGACAAGCGACGTGATCCCCATAGTACGATCGTTTTTGAGGTCTGCTGGCAAGTTTTGGTTGCGTAGCTCCTCCCTCTTCGTACATTTTCTTGGGTCGTCGACGAGCGACGTGACTCCCATAGTACGAGCGTTTTTGAGGTCTGCTGGCAAGTTTTTGTTGCACAGCTATTTCCTCTTCATACGTTTTCTCGGGTTGTCGACGAGCGACGTGACTCCTATAGTACGAGCATTTTTTAGGTCTGTTGTTAAGTTTTTGTTGCACAGCTATTTCCTCTTCGTACATTTTCTCGGGTCGTCAACGAGCGACATGACTCCCATAGTACGATTATTTTTGAGGTCTGCTGGTAAGTTTTTGTTGCACAGCTATTTCCTCTTCGTACATTTTCTCGGGTTGTCGACGAGCGACGTGACTCCCATAGTATGAGCGTTTTTGATTGTGCGAGTAGTGCGTATGGTCTGCAACTATGGAAGACCCTTTTTCGTGGCAACCCGGTATGATCTTTTGCCTGCGCAAATAAAACGTTGGGTCTGCCACTGTGGGCAAACCCTCTTCCGTAGCAGCCTGATGTGATCTTTTGCCAGTGCAACTAAAACGTTGGGTCTACCACTGTGGGCAGACCCTTTTCTGTGTGGCAGAAGATCTGACCTGTTTCAAAATTAAGCTTTTTAATAATATGAGCATTCACATGAGTTTCACGAGTGAATAGTGTGTGGGGTCTGCCACTGTGGGCAGACCCCTTTTCCATAGTAACCCAAAAGATGAATCCATGCGGCAAAAAGGAAACTTGACCTGTTTTGGATTTAAGTTTTTCAATAATATAACCATTCACATGGTCTTACATCATATGCATGTGTCTTACATGTGATACTTTTTCAAGTGCTGAGCGTTCCACATGTTCGGCAAGTTTTTCCCGGTCTTGAGTTCTTTTAGGATATATGCACCATTGTCGAGCGCTTTGACCACCTCATAGGGTCTGATCCAATTGGAGTCCAGTTTCGAGGAATTCCTTGTTCTAACTTTCAGGACCCAATCCCCGGCGTTAAATCGTCAGGCACTAACCTTTTTTGTGTAGTAAGACCTAGCCTACTGATGGTACGAAGCAAATTGGATCAAGGCCATGTTTCTCGTTTCTTCCATGAGGTCTGTGTTGCGGTTTAACTAACGTTCGTTTAAGGGGGCATCTTTTACCACTTCGGAGCGGAGGGTCGGGAGGCCGACCTCGATCGGGATCACAGCCTCTGATCCATAGACCATGGCGAATGGCGTTCTTCCAGTAGACCTCCGCTCTGTGGTTTGATTGGCCCATACAACGGCCGGCAGTTCTTCTAACCACTTGCCTTTAGCCTCCTGCAAGTTCTTTTTGATGTTGTTGAATATGACGTTGTTCGTCGCCTTTGCTTGGTCCCCTGAGGATAGTTCATGGAAGAGAAACTGAGCCTTATATCATATAGCTCGCACAAATCCTTAAGCTTAGCGTTTTGAAACTGCGTGCCGTGATCGGCATGTATCTCTTTCGGGATCCCAAATCGACAGATTATGTTCTTCCAGATGAAGTTAATCATGTCTGCCTTATTAACTGTCGTGTAAGCTTCAGCCTCTACCCATTTGGTGAAATAATCCGTGGCCAGTAGGACATACCTCCTTCCCTCTGGACTTCTGGGGAGCTCTTCGATGATGTCCAGACCCCATTTGGCAAACGGCTAAGAAGTTATGTTCGAATGAAGTGCCTCCGTGGGCTGACGTTTCATTAGGGCGAACCTCTGGTATTTATCACATTTTTTGACGAATCGGGCTGCCTCTGCCATCATGTATGGCCAAAAGTATCCGGCCGTTAGAGCATTGTGGGCGAGGCTGCGTCCGCCAGAGTGGTTGCCACATACTCCCTCGTGGATTTCCTCCATTAGTTTTTGCGCTTCGACGGGACCTATACACCGTAGTATTGGACCCATTGTCGATCTCCTGTATAGTTGTTCACCCACCATCGAGTATCTGGCAGCTTTCAATCTGACTGACCTTGCTTCTTGGGGATCTGCGGGCAGGTTCCCCAACGTCAAATACTGTGTGATGGGTTTCATCCACCCTTCGTCAGCAACTTCGATTGCGAACACATGGTGCGCAGGGGTCTGCGGGGGGTCCTCCATGCTCCCACCTTCTAAGAGAACTTCTATGCTGCCAGCCGTACCCCCGATTGATGTACTCTTAGCTAGCTCGTTGGTCCTCTGGTTCATCTCCCTGGGGATCAGTTCGATATTGAAATTGCCAAAGCGAGCTTTTGCCCCCATTACCTTGGAGAAGTACCTGTGCAACCTCGGTTCTTTTACTTCGAAGTTTCCCCTGACCTAACCTGCGAGTCGGTCTTTACTGCGATATCCTCCACTCCGAAGTGCAGTGCCAGCTCAAGGCCTTGCAGCAGTGCCTCGTACTCTGCCTCATTATTAGTCGCCTGGAAGCCGAGCCTCAATGCCTTCTCAACTCTGAGACCCGTTGGGGTCTGCAAGACTATCCCCATACCTGATCCTAAGGCATTCATGGATCCGTCGGTGTAGAGCATCCAGGCTGAAGGGGGGCACAGTTGAGACATCTGACACGGGCCATGCTGCTCGCCGAAGGATTCGATTTCCACCAGAAAATCCGCCATAACCTGTCCTTTCTTCGCCGCTCGAGGCCGATACTCGATATCTTATATTCCCAGCTCGATGGCCTATTTGGTCAGTCATCCCGATAGGTCTGGCTTGGCCAAAATTTGATGGATGGGGAAATGCGTATATATGGTGACCGAATGTGCCTCAAAGTACTGCCAGAGTTTCTTTTTAGCGTTGACCAGAGTGAGGACAAGCTTTTCTGCCACACTATATCATGTCTCGGTATCCAGGAGCATGCGGCTTATATAAAACACCAGCATCTGTTTGCCGCCTTCCTCGATGAATAGTATGGCACTAATCGCTACTTCGGACACTGCTAAATAGGTGTACAGGCGCTCCCCCTCTGCCAGGGAAGCCAGGATAGGTGGGTGACTCAAATACAACTTGAGATCTGTCAGTGCCCTATCCTGTTCCTCCCCCCAGATGACAATAGAGCTTTTCTTCAAGCATTAGAAGAAAGGCTTGCATCGGTCAAACATCTTGGAGATGAATCGGCTGAGAGCGGCAATCTTCCCGGCCAGACGTTAGATCTCCAGGATGGTCGAGGGTCTCTGCACATTTGCGATAGAGGTCAGCTGGGTCGGGTTTGCCTCAATACCCCTCCTGCTCACGATATGCCCTAGGAATTGTCCAGATGACACCCCAAACACACATTTCTTGGGATTCAGACGCATCTGATGTTGCCTCAGAATCTGAAAACATTCATCTAGGTGCCTCAGATGGTCTGAATCTTCCCTGCTCTTCACGACCATATCGTCGATGTAGACCTCCATAGTCTTCCCTAGTAGCCTGGCGAACATNTTCGATATTGAAATTGCCAAAGCGAGCTTTTGCCCCCATTACCTTGGAGAAGTACCTGTGCAACCTCGGTTCTTTTACTTCGAAGTTTCCCCTGACCTAACCTGCGAGTCGGTCTTTACTGCGATATCCTCCACTCCGAAGTGCAGTGCCAGCTCAAGGCCTTGCAGCAGTGCCTCGTACTCTGCCTCATTATTAGTCGCCTGGAAGCCGAGCCTCAATGCCTTCTCAACTCTGAGACCCGTTGGGGTCTGCAAGACTATCCCCATACCTGATCCTAAGGCATTCATGGATCCGTCGGTGTAGAGCATCCAGGCTGAAGGGGGGCACAGTTGAGACATCTGACACGGGCCATGCTGCTCGCCGAAGGATTCGATTTCCACCAGAAAATCCGCCATAACCTGTCCTTTCTTCGCCGCTCGAGGCCGATACTCGATATCTTATATTCCCAGCTCGATGGCCTATTTGGTCAGTCATCCCGATAGGTCTGGCTTGGCCAAAATTTGATGGATGGGGAAATGCGTATATATGGTGACCGAATGTGCCTCAAAGTACTGCCAGAGTTTCTTTTTAGCGTTGACCAGAGTGAGGACAAGCTTTTCTGCCACACTATATCATGTCTCGGTATCCAGGAGCATGCGGCTTATATAAAACACCAGCATCTGTTTGCCGCCTTCCTCGATGAATAGTATGGCACTAATCGCTACTTCGGACACTGCTAAATAGGTGTACAGGCGCTCCCCCTCTGCCAGGGAAGCCAGGATAGGTGGGTGACTCAAATACAACTTGAGATCTGTCAGTGCCCTATCCTGTTCCTCCCCCCAGATGACAATAGAGCTTTTCTTCAAGCATTAGAAGAAAGGCTTGCATCGGTCAAACATCTTGGAGATGAATCGGCTGAGAGCGGCAATCTTCCCGGCCAGACGTTAGATCTCCAGGATGGTCGAGGGTCTCTGCACATTTGCGATAGAGGTCAGCTGGGTCGGGTTTGCCTCAATACCCCTCCTGCTCACGATATGCCCTAGGAATTGTCCAGATGACACCCCAAACACACATTTCTTGGGATTCAGACGCATCTGATGTTGCCTCAGAATCTGAAAACATTCATCTAGGTGCCTCAGATGGTCTGAATCTTCCCTGCTCTTCACGACCATATCGTCGATGTAGACCTCCATAGTCTTCCCTAGTAGCCTGGCGAACATTTTATTCATGAACCTTTGGTAGGTTGCCCCCGTGTTCTTCAGGCCAAATGGCATACACCTGTAGCAGTACAGACCATGCTCCGTGATAAAAGCCGTGTGGATCTGGTCTTCTGCATACAGGGGAATCTGGTTGTACCCAGAGTAGGCATCCAAAAAGCTCATTCTGTTGAATCCCGCCGTCGCATCTACCATTTGGTCGATTCTTGGCAGGGGGAAGCTATTCTTTGGGTAGGCCTTGTTCAGGTTGGTGAAGTCTATGCAAATATGGTCATCGCCGTTTTTCTTTTTCACCACTACCGGGTTGGAGACCCAACGCAGGTATACACATTCCCTGATCAGGCCGTTCTCCAGCAACTTCTCTACCTCCTTGTTGATCACCCTATTTTCTCTGGTGCGAACCTTCGGGGTTTCTGCCTGACTGAAGGGAAATTGGGATCTATGTTCAGTCGGTGGCAAGAGTGTGCGGGGTCTATCCCGGGCATGTCGTTGTGGGACCACGCGAAGACGTCCTCGTTCCGCTTCAGGAATCCCAACATCTCGTTCCTTTGCTCCTTGGGTAATAAGGCCCCGATTAGAATCATCTTTGCCGGTTCTACCTCTTTCAAAGGGATCGCTACCAGCTCCTCGATCGTGGATTCCGGACCATCAGACTCCTCTTTGATTCGCTTCATATACGCTGGCAGGTAGTACTTTGATTGCTATCCGTCCCCGGTCGTAGTGCTTGCACTCGCGTCAGCTCCCCTCAGGGCGGTTAAAAAGCATTTCCTTGCAGAGGCCTGGTCTCCATCGTATAGGTATCATCCTTTGATAGACATCTTAAGACCTGGTGGAGGGTGAAAGTGACCCCATGTATGGCGTGGATCCACCCCCTTCCCATGATGATGTTGAAGGAGGACTGGCAGTCAATGACGACGAAGTCCATGTCCAAGCATCTCTCTGCAGTGCAGACATTCAGGGTCACGATGCCTAAGGGGTAGACCTTTGTGCTATCGAAAGCGAACAGCGGCTGACAGGTTGGCCTGAGTGCGCTTCGATCCAAGCCCATATTCTCGAATGTGCTAAGGAACAAGATATCGACGCTGCTTCCACCGTCGACCAGGACCCTTCCGAACAATGCGGAACCGATCTGTAGTTTAATCACTAAGGGATCATCGTGAGGCAGGCGTACCGTAGTTAAATCTTGCTGGGTGAAAACGATGGGGGCGGTAGAGGTACGGCTTTCTCCTGATATCAAATGGTTGACGGAATGGCCCATCCCCCTCAGACGCTTCACCCTTCCTTCAGTTCTTTTGAGGCATTTTTCCTTCTCCTCTTGATCCTGGGTCGGCTCTGGCCTGCCCACGATGGTCGGCACTATCCTCAGGGTCTGCTCTCCTGACCCAGAGGCTTGGGTCTGCTTCTCTTTTTCAGGCCCGGTGACGTCTTCCAGTGACTGAGTTCTGCCGGTTTTCACGTACTATTTTAACCTGCCAACGTGGATTGCCATCATGACCTGTGCGTAAAGGTTGCGGCAGTGGATGGTGTTGTGCTCGAAGTCTTTGTGAAACTGGCAATACCTGTTCCTGTTCTTCATATTCTCAGGGACGCTAGATTTGGGCGGGTCTTTGAAAATGCCCCTGTCCTTATTTTGGAGATAGATCACGTCAATCGGCATGTTGAGCTCATACTTTGGCAAAGGGTCACGGGACGTCTTCTTCCTCTTGCCACCTTCCTGACTGTCTCAGATGGGGGCTTCCTACTTTGGAGCCTGCCCTTAGCCCGGTGAGGGCCTCTTCACCCCTTGCAGGATCGGGGTTTGTACCGGCATCGTTGTTATCACGACGGAGGTCTTGGGTGCCTTCTGGTGGCTTTCCAGCACCCTGAATACCCCTTCTTACTTCGCCTGGATGTCCGCCATATCGTACGGAAAATTCAAAAGGAGGTGGTTCGATAACATTGATCCTGGCTGCAGGCTCCTAATGAATGAGCCTGCAGCTTGGACCGAGTCAGCGTTATGGACCAGGGACATTACCTCGAGGAAACACTAGAGGTACTCTCGTGGGGACTCATCTACGGCCTGCTCTAACTGGTCTAGGTCTCGCATAGTTTTTTGCTGTCTCTGGACACCCGCGTACTACTTTAGGAAAAGTTTGTAGAAATCTTTAAAACCGTTTATAGATTTTTCTGGGAGCTGTCTGAACCATAGCAGGGCTAGTCCTGCCAGGGTCGTAAAGAAGACTTTACAGGTCACGGCCTCGTTCCTAGTTTCCAAGGCCATCTTCTATTGAAAGTGGTATATGTGATCGAGGGGGTCGGTTTTCCCCTCGAACGGCCTGAAGGTCGGGGTCGTGAAGTCCCTCGGCCTGGGCTCCAACTGAATCCAGTCGGCGAAGGCCGTCCGGTTGATCCCTCGCACAGTTTGTTCTGCCAGATCGTCGGGGGTCTGGTTATGATGGGCCCCGAGTCTCTTACCCAACTCTGTCATCATCTCTTGCTTCCAGTCGAGAGGCGTACGGTGTCTTCCACCCATTGCCTCCCTGGTTTGGAGGGGTCTCGACTGGCTTTGCCGTGCCCCCTGCATCCGCGATCCGGATGGGGCGGGAGCTTCTCCTCGCGGTTGACTTCTAAATTCTTGTTGGACCTTTTCGTCAAAATCTTCTCTCCACTGGGTCCTGTCTTCGCTCGCCAGCAACCCTTTGAGGCAGGTGTTATCTCTGTGTACCTCTGCGACTTCGTCCTTTAAACCCAGGATGGCCTCGTGGGCCATCTCTGCCTTCTGGTTTACTTCCGCCAGGGTGGCAAGCATCTGATCGCTTCTGCTCTAGATCTGGTCGTGCTTCTCAGGAGTTCCCTTCGGCGTCGGGACGTGTACTCCAGGTTGTCATCCTTGACGGTCCATCAGACGTTGTATGGCCTTTTGTTCGGGGAGAGCGTGATTGTGAGTCTCCTACTCTTTTTCGCACGCTCAACCTTTTCCCACAGACAGCACCAAACTGTTGGAGCGGTTTCTCACCAACCGTCCACGTGTCTCTAAACCACTGATGCTGTATTCTCCAACTGTCCACGTGTCCTCGCTATCCCAAAGTACTCTGAACTCCAGGCAGGGTCAGAGAGGCGGGGGTGGCTACCTGCAAAGACTCTCCGATGCTTAATTCAGTGGTCTATCTTTGATTCAGGGTAGCAAGGAATTAGTTCTATATGAGTATATATTTGTTTCTTGCTCGTAAGCTTTTTTATATACTTCTTTTTGTAAGTGTCCATGCCCCTCTTGGGAACGCATGGCTTATATATATATAGTCTTGAGATTGTGAACCATACGGGTCTCAATCTCAGGACTGAGTACCTTTCTCCTCAAAGTTTTTCCCAGAGGTCACGGGTCGAGATTACCGTGATCTCCTCTGTATCGCCGTAGCCTGATTTCCGTCGCCCCCTACGACTTGAGTCTGTCAGGGGTGAGATTTGGACAAATCGTCGTTCTGTCAAGACGGCTTGCCCCTTGCGCAGGCCTACCCAAGATCGCATTAAATGTTCTGTCTGGGTCTGGAGTTGTGAGTTGCTTTCCATTATATTCTGGTGGAAGACCCTTGGAGATTCTGATCCCCCAGCTGTCGAGGTAAGGGTCGGACTGGGCCGAGACTGTGTAGGGTCTGTGATGGACTTGGCCTTAACCTCAGACGGCCCAATGGCCGATTGTGATATCATGTGTGACCCGCGTGGCCTTTAGCTAATCACTTTCGATACCTGTCGGACAGTGGGTCCTTTTTGTGACATATTCTGCCACTTAGTCGTCCACGTGACGTATGACTTAGGAACGAATCCCACACCATTTATAAATCGCAATGAAATAAAACTCAAAGCTTTAGGATTCTATTCAAGTTTTGACTTTGAAAATGTACCCTTAATTGCAAATGAAACAATAACCGATAATTAAATTCTTCAACCTAACAATATTTCAACTACGCCCATATAAAAATAAATATAGATATATAGCAATCAAAGATGAAACCATTACCTGTAGCAAAAAGATTCACCAAACTAATTAATAAATTTTTGAAACACCCATCTTCTTTCCATGAGCATGCATATAAATATATTGTATACATGATTATCATCTCACTTAAGTGCACTCAAATCGATACCTCATTGTACATACTAAACACTAATTTCAACCGTACTAACAATTACACGCCTTTCAAATTATGATAGAACACTCAATAATTATGCAATAATAAAAACAAACAACTATCATTTCCACTTGACACTTTGTTCTAGCAACTAATAGAATTACCTTTTAAGTTGGTAGTGCAATAGTACAACTATCACGTTCACTTAATTTGACAACAAAGATTCCCTTTATACACTACTAAACAAGTTTAAAAGAAAGAAAAATTTGTGTATGATGAAATAATACATAGATGGTAAAGAGCAGAATCATGTGTGCGGTGCGGGAAAGAAAGAGGAGTCGTTATTGATATTATAAGCACCGTTGCTGACATTGTAAAGTCGGCAACCCTCTCTTTTTCCTTTTTATTTTTTTAAAAAATACAAATATACGTATATATATTTGAAAAAAAATACAAATATTAGAATCTTACAATAATTAAATTATACATGCAAAATGTGAGAAGACACAAGTAAATGTATTCATGAGCCATAAAGAAACTTGTAATATTATAAAGCAAAACATTAGTCAACTCTAAGCATTTCTTATAAAAGTAAAACATTAAATACTCATTTTAGAGTAAAATTTTGATTGATTATATACACATCAGACTTGTACCAAGAGCCAATTTTGAACATTTCACTGCAAACTTACTCAGTAAGCAAAGGTTAATAATAATAAGAAAAGTATAACAAGTATTCAAGATTATTAACTTGGTTTTTCTTTTTTGAAACAATTTATGCATGACTAAGAATGCACAAGTAAACTTAATATAAATGACGAATGGTTATGTTCTTATTGACTATTTAATTTTATCAAGAGTTAGGTGTCATAAGAAATTTAGGATATCGCATTTTTCTTTAATTTGTAATAAATGAATGTCATTAGTTCAGTCTCATTTTAAAGAGAAAAAAAGAAGAGAGAAACTAGATGTGATATAGTTAACGAAAATTTATTATATGTAACCACATTTATATATATATATATGTTAATACATGTATTCAAGAAAATTGAACTCGTGTAATTCTTAAATTTCAGCTTTTTCAGGATCAATTCGAACAAAAGTATTATATAAGAGCTAGTTTACGATATGGGTCTCCCCTAGAGATGTTACGGGATTTGTACCGCACTTAGGCCCTACCCACATAAAATATGAGTTGGGTCTGGCACGGTCTATAAGCCCAGTCTATATTTTATGTGAACCTAAGTAGGCTATGCCTATGTGGTCCGAATATGGGCCATAATGTGAGTCTAATTTCATTGTTATTCTATACTTTAAAATATTAAATATAAGCTTAAAACTCATTCATATTCTTTTAAAATTTATATAAATTGAAAAAATAAAAAAATTAGTAAATAAATAACATTAAAAGTATATAAATAAAAATATTTAATTAAGATTTTTTTAAAAATATTTAATTAAAAAATATATTTAATATTATATATAACAAGTATAAATATTGACCAATAAAAATGTGAGTTATGCTGTAATAAACTTATGAATCAATGACTAAGGTCCAATCTAACTTTTACTATATATAATGGAATAAATAGGTCCATGTATTTTTTTTTTTTTCAGAATATGGGTCGCGCACGACGCTCAACTCATATTATCTCTAGTCTCTCAAAGAGACTTCTTAAATTCTCAATATTTATGTAACAAAAGATAAGTATATATAAATATATAGATTAAATTACACATGAACATATTTTGGATTACGTAGAAAACAATTAATAAGAAGTAATAAATATTAAAGAAACTACCTTGGAGCTGCCTGAGATCGAGACAAAGTTATGCTAACTTTTATCCAAAGTCGAGGCAGATTTTATCAAAGTTCAGTGAACTTGGCGGAAGATATAAAATACATACATATAGGAATAACGAGATAAGTATATATATATATATATATATATATATATATATATATATATATATATTAATCATCACTAGCACTTATTATTGTCCGAGCAAAAGTTGACTGTCAAAAAAACGAAAAGAGAGAACGTCGGTTGTCCGCTGCTTTT
>JXTB01000134.1:197641-217178 GCA_002914805.1 Parasponia andersonii
AATTGAGAATTTTTTTTTTGAAAAAAAAATGAGTTTAACTAATGATCTTCACTTATTACAAATTAAAAGAAAATACTTAGTACTACCCAATTTTACTCTATCCATTTTCATGCTTACCCCTGATATGACTCGTACCTAGAACCAAGATTTTAGGTCGTGAGTGCTCTTATCATTTAAGCCAACCTACTTCGTCATATTGAATATATATATATATATATATATATATATATACTAAATGTATATATAAATATTTATGGCAGAAATGCAACTAATAGACGCTACATGTGAATCAACGCGACTATTGTATAGACATGAACATAAAAGTACAAGTAAAGAACTTTCACTCGTATTGTTTCAGGTGTTTTAAGCTTGTTCCTGTATCATTTTTGGTCTTACCATCAAAGGAAATAAACAGTTACAAGGATCAAATTTATTTATTTTTTTTAAAAGAAGAATTAGGGATCACATCTAAACTTGAAAGTCTTATTGCCAAAAGAATTACTTACACGGACACAATGATAATCATGTTTCAATTAAATGAAAACTGGTTGGTCAAGAGTTAAAATTTTAGTCAAATTTTAAGTATTTACCTAAAAGGGGAGTGAGTTCGAAAAAAAAAAAAGCTAAAAGGGGAGTTTTCTGTAAAGGTTTTGGATTTTAGGAGCTTTAGTGTAAATAACTTTTTGGCCAGGGTTCTCAAGTGTGAAGTGTCAAATTAATTTTGCCATAAAGATAGGGAGGAGGGTGACATGTCAATCCCAATTTATTAATTAGATTTAATAGACTGAAACGTAGTATAAATATTATACCACTGGTGTCTTTGCTCCTTTATAATATTCCGAAAAGAAAAAGTATTTGAAATATAATACTAAAAGAAGACAAGTCTTTGCATGTGGTTTTGCCACCTCGAGCAGGTATACTATATACCATCTCTCGTTTCTAAATTCTGATGGACAATCTCCTAGTTTTGACACTACTAGGCGCCGTTTATTTATCGAGTATATTTACTTCAACACTCAACCTTCTATTTCCGAGTCCCATTCAGGTTTTCAAATTCTAATCTCTTCGCTCACTTTTTTTTTTTTTTTCCCCTTTTAATGTTCGAGAGTTGAGACTTTTTTATTAACTTTTTTTTTTTCTTTTTTGAGAAAACGGAACTTTCTTTGTTACTGATTGTGGTGGCACAGAATCGCGCAAGTTCTTCTTGGGATTCTTGGAGAGGAATCCGCCGACCTTTCTGCGAAGTCCTGTTTTGAGGTATGTTTTTCTTTTTTCTTATTTTTTTTTGTTTTGTTAGTTTTTTTTTTATTCACAACCCATTATGATGGTAGAGTTAGTAGCAGTAGTAGCAGTAGTAGTGTAGTATAGTTTTAATTTGTACGATACCCTTTTGGCCTATGATGAAATTTCTTGCCTTTTGCACAATGCCCACTTGATTTTGTTTCGTGTACTTTGGGTTTGGTGGATTATCTAGTTTATTCTTTGAAATTTGAATGTGCTATATAGACAGCCCTGTTTTTGTGCTCGTGTTTCCTTATTTTGTAGGTTCTGTGGCTTCTTCTTCTCTTATTTCATTTTTTATCATTATTATAATTTTTTTTTAGTTTCACAATATTGTGCTGTTCCTGGTATGGAATTTCATGTTTTGTGAGCTCTCATATGGTGGTTTGAAAATAGTGGTAAAAGGTATGACCCAGAGTTGTAATAGAGTGAAAGGCTATATGTTTGGTTAATGGGGATGTAAAATTTGAGGTTGAAGTTGAAGCCAATATGGGGTTTAGGGTAAGTACAGCGAAAATGACTTCTAGCAAAATTCCAAAGCCGACTCGAATTAGGGTTCAGTCTGAGAATGAGTTGCTATTAATGCTCTGTTTGAGAGGGGAAACGGGATTAGGGAAGGTCCTAACTAATTTGAATTTGCCATAACAACAATTTCTTCATATTTTCTTCGCCAAGGTCTTGTATGGGAGTGTGCACTACTCCTTGATCGAATGTACTTTTTCATATTTGATTTGAACATGATTGATGACACTGACCTTGGATTCCTGGAGTAGAGGAAGTGCAATCCTTTTGGTTTTCGGTTTAGCAAAATCTTGCACGTGATGTTTTCCTTTTGTCTTACTTCAATCAGTAAGAATTTAACCTCAATTAAACGCCTAAATACCACATTTACTGCGTAGGAAATTTTGTATGTAATTAGACAATTTTACTACGGTTGATGATTTCTCCTTGTTGTGTATTATCAAAGTGACTATTAATTATGTTGTACTAAACACATGTTTGGTTTTACATAGGTGTTCTCATGTTTTTTTTTTTTTTTTAAATAATGACCACTATAAAATCACCAATAATACAAAGAGATAACTTTCCGCCAAACTCTAAGCAGCCAAAAGTTAGTGCTGTTCGAGATTTTCTTGGTGGGTTTGGATCACTTGCCTCTTCAACGTGCGAGAGTAAATGTGAAGAGGGTAATGGCACAAGGCATATACAAAATTCTTCTATTCTCAAGGAGGTAGGATCATTATCTGAGCCACATTCTAAATCCGTGAGAATTGCAGCTAACATTGGGCTTGGAAATGTTCTCTCTGGGACAAGGAAAGACTCATATGTTAAGCGGGATTTACCGAGTCGAGGAATTTTTGTCTCCCCTTTGCAGAGTAGGGAAACCAAATAATTTGAATTTAACAGTTGTGGACAAATTGTCAAGAGCTTGTATAAATTATGATGCCGATGCTTTTGGAATGAGCTCATCAACACTAATAAGAACTGAGCAACTTAAAGATGATAAAGATAGTCGCAAGAATGTGAAGGAGGCTTTAAATTTGTTCAATAAGATACTACACAATTTGCCATGCGGTTCATCTGGCAAAGATTATCTCAGAGCAGCAAGGGTTTTTTTCGAGCGAGAGAAATGGGTTAAATTCCCCTAAGCAATTGGGGCCCATTCCAGGAGCTCAGGTTGGTGATAAGTTTCAGTGTAGAGCTGAGCTCAAAGTTGCTGGCCTTCATCATCAACTCTTTCGTGGTATTGATTACATGAAGAAAGATGGGAAAATTGTGGCGACAAGTGTCGTCGCTTCTGGCCGTCATCAAAATAAATTGATATCTTCTGGAATTTTGATATACTCCGGGGAAGGTGGAAATCCATTGGTTAGTGGAAGTAAGAAACCAACTGATCAAAAACTTCAACGGGGAAATCTTGCGTTAATGAATAGCAAGGAAGCAAGGTCCCTTGTTAGAGTGATTCTTCGCTTTAAAATTTCAAAGCGATGCAGTCATATTGGTTTGAGCGATGAGAAGTTGGATGAAACCGCATTTGTGTATGAAGGTCTGTACTTTGTGGATAAATCTTGGCAAGAAAGAGGGCGATTTGGTAAGCTCGTCTTTAATTTCAGGTTAAGAAGAATTTTACAGCAACCAAAGCTTGATTATAGAAAACTGATGGGCAAGCTGAAGAGCTCACAAATCAAGAAGGTGGTTGCCCGTGTGAATGACATATCTCAAGGAAAAGAGAAAGTTCCTATTAGACTTGAGAATTCAGTAGACGAAGAGAAGGCCCCGTCTTTTGAACACATAACAAGTACCATCTATCCCAGATCTTTTAAAAACTATTTTGTTAAATTGTTGCAACTGCCTTAACGAATGCAAAGGCTTTGAGATATGTGCTTGTGTGCGTAAAAATGGAGGAGAATTGCCATGCAACTCTAAGGGTCGTTTGGTATAAGCTATTCTTTAGGTGGGAATGAGCATTTCAATATATTCTCATATTTGGTACTATTTTAATACCCAATAAAGTAATTACTTCGGGAATTAAATCTTCATAAATGAGAGTTATCTTAAAGATATCAAAACATATAAATTTTACATTACTCCCAATCTAAAACCCATCTTAAAAAACGAAAAAAAAAAATACATCCTCGGAATCATATCAAATTAGTTTATTTTATACTAATAAATTTTATTATTTTATAAGCAATTTAATTTTTTAATTATTTATTAATTTTAATTTAAACACATTTTTATGCGTAACTAAATACAGTTATCTAACATCTCAGGAATCATAAACAAAATTACTGTATGCAACCAAACATAGTTATTTTGGATATCAGACAACCATATAATCTTCTTCAGTATTCTCATTAATCTGAAAATTAAGATTATTTTGTTCCAAACGGCCCCCTAAGTGCTATAATCTTACAGAGAATTCCATTATCTTTGAGCGTGGTCCTTCTTGTAAATGTTAATGTATCAAAATGATATCTCTCTCCAGTTGGATGTTTTCAAGGATGAGCCAAAGAGTGGGGTGTTAGGTCAAGATCTTACATTTCGAAGGGAAGTTTTGTGTGCTAATACATTGGGGAAGTTCTTCATGATAGGGAAATTCAGAAAAGGATCAACAATATGTATCGTAATCATTTATGTGAAGGTGGTTGCGTCTGTTTGCTCACGTATTCACAGGTGAGTACGATTCCTACAGACAACTTCACCATTGATGCAACATTGCATGGAAATGTTGGAAGATTTGTCACAGTGATTCTCCTAATCTTTGGGCTCAATGTGTTCTTCAAGATCATTCTGATGTGAAACTGCCGCACGTAATGCTCTTTGCCATCAAGGATATACCACCAAAGCAGGAGTTAACCTTAGATTATAGTTGCACAATGGCTAAATTTGGGTTTTAAATTGTGAAACTTGTAAATGTTTCATGTATTTAGCAATTGACATTTGTATTTAGCAATTTGGGTGTAAAATTGATTTTGTTTCCATGCTTTTGTGGTTTTTTCATTGAATTACGCTGCTATATTTCCCTAGTTCATTTCGGGAACGGAATAAAGTTACTAGTTTTAGCTTTTTACCATGAAATCTGTAACATTAAGACTAAGGCAGGAGTAATGTCATGGAACCGTATGTGTCATGGAGCACCGTAGGGTGTTTAGCACCATACGATGATAATCACATAATATATTATATCAGTCTACGAATAATTAATTATAATTAGATTCTAAATAAGATTTATATATGACCTAAGTTATTAATTAGAATTGATGCTTTATTATGTTATTAGGCACACCGGTGGTGTCTGTAGCATTGTTCACTTAGGTGATAATTATACAACTAAGAAAAGGTTCTTGCAATTTTGTACATGTACTCTTGTTGGTTTTGAGTTTGTGGTTTACCATATTACTTTGGGTGGCATCTCATTGCTATGGCTTTATTGACCGATTGCATACAACTGTACGAGTTTCTTGGTCTACGTGTCGTACTTTTACTTCTGTCTGTTTCTCAGTTCTCATATCAATGTCTGTCTCTTCGTTGAATTCAATTTTCTACGAACTGCTTGATCCTTTCGTATTGGTTCTGGGGTTAGTCCGATCACTAAAGATACTGATTAAAGACGTTGATAATTCGGTACTGTGGTGGTTTAAATTAGGAATATATTGCATGAGAAACTATGGTACTTTAAGCTACTACTCTTGTACGGCATATCGTGGTTAAATTCTATGTCAACTGATTCCTTTAGAACAATAATTGTGTTGTGCGGTATAAAATCCTATGTCAGATCGAATGATATCAGGTCGCATGAGTAAGATTAAGTATGACCTCATCCAAAAGGATTGTATGCGACTTTCACCACATAAGTTACGTGCGACCTCATCCGAAAGGGTTGCATGCGACCTCCACCGCATAAGTTACGTGCGACTTCATCTGAAAGGGTTGCATGCGACCTCCACCGCATGAGTTACATGCGACCTCTCCGAATAGGTTATGTGCGACCCGAAAGAAAAAGAGACTAGTCTCTGCTTCGTCAAACGGGTAACCTATAAGGAAGGGGAAACAAAAGTTTCTCTTTCAAATTCAACCAGTTACCCAATTTAATTGATTAACCAATTATATTGTTACTTAAATTATATTACCCAATTGTATAGTTACCCATTCTCACAATTAGGAACATTGGGTTACCCTCATTTATATAAAGGGAGCTCAATGTTTCGGTGAGGGGGGATAGAAGAATTTTTCCGAATCTAGAGAAGCTAAGGAATTCTTAAGACTGTTTTCTTCTTCTTTCCGGACAACACATTGTAATTTTGAGTTCTTGTAATTCTCCAGAAAATAGTGAAAAACAGTGGACGTAAGCTCATCTTTTTCGGGGCTGAACCACTATAAAATCTTTGTCTCTTTTATTTACTTTGATTAATAACCCCATTCACATAAGCCACATCTCGTAATTTTTTCTAAATTTATTGTTGACAAAACTTCCATCAACAATTGGCGCTAGAAGGAAGGCTCGAACCTCCGACCTTGTGGTTAACGAATTCCTTAGCTTCTCTAGATTCAGAAAAATCCTTCTATTCCTCCTCACCGAAACATTGAGCTCCCTTTATATAGATGAGGGTAACCCAATGTTCCTAATTGTGAGAATGGATAACTATACAATTGGGTAATACAATTTGAGTAACAATATAATTGGTTAATCACTTAAATTGGGTAACTGGTTGAACTTGAAAGAGAAACTTTTGTTTCCCCTTCCTTATAGGTTATCCGTTTGACGAAGTAGAGACTAGTCTCTTTTTCTTTCGGGTCACACATAACCTATTCGAAGGATGTCGCACGTAACTCATGCGGTGGAGGTTGCATGCAACCCTTTCGGATGAGGTCGCACTTAATCTTACTCATGCGACCTGACATAGGATTTTATACCGCACAACAATTTCCCCCCAGCTCTATTAGATTTTTAGGACAAAATGGAGCTTCTTTTTAATGTAAGTGAGTGCGAACTTAAAAAATGCGACATCACGACCTAGACTTGAGATCCTTGAAGAGTCGCCAGATCTCAAATCTCACCTTTCTCAAGATCACGCGCACTTTTTTCTGACAGATGAAAACACGTGTCGCCTTTTCTAATAAAAATAGCAGAACTCGAGGAGACTCAAGGATATCGATGATGCCAACCGTCGTCTCTAAACCGAATCGTTTCAAATTTCGAAAGATACTGATTTAACTTCGGAAAAAATCAAATCCCGTGTGAACTTCAGCCTTTAGATCTGAAAATCAAATACCTTGATCTACGGCTGTGATTTAGCGATGCTCGAGGAATAAATATCAGAAATCAATATGCTTCTGCTTCTGCTTCTTCATTACAGACTCTCGTTTTCCATCTTTCTAAAATCCCGAAGTATTTCAAAGCAAACCCTATAAAGTAGTAGGGCTCAATCTAGGCAATGAAGTGTTCCTTAAAGTAGTGTTTTCTATCATTTGAGTTAACAGGTTAGGAACCATCCAGTTACAAAGTAACATTCAACAATGTCTAGTAATACAATATGCCTATATAGGGCCAATACCAGCCATAAAGCTTCAAGAATATTTGGTGCCTTCGGATGCAGAATGTAGTTTAATTTTATCCAATTCACATAAGAATGTCTCAAAAAAATCATGTACTGGCTATGAAGTTGGGCATGTTGAACATTGATAATTATCCAACTATGGTAAAGAAATAAAAAATAAAGAAACAATATCCAATTTCTTAGAAAGAAGAGTTGGGTTTGAGTTTCAGTTAACTTTTATCAATGAGTGAATGAGCATGCTATAGACGGCTAAATTTGCACTTATTCCATTTTAAAAGCACCAAAACAAATATCGACCCAGGTACTAGAGTTGTTCATCTCCCAAAATTAGTACTACTCAAAACAAAGTTCAGACCGCTCATTCTCTCACTCTCTCTCTTTCTTTATTTCCTTCGTTTAGTTTGGTCCTAAATAGGTAATAGGGACTGTCGCAGTGAAGGAAGACAAACTGAGATTACGAGGGTGATGGTGAGAGTAAGAGGGGTTTTTTGAGGAAGAAGAGACACTCCATTGAGTAAGTGAGTAAGGCCCTTCTTTTTTTCTTGTAAGGAAGAAGAAAGACTGTATCGAGTAAATAAGTGAGTCCTCTTTGAGATTTTATTATTACTCTTTTTTTTTTCCCAAAGTTATATCTTAGGTTAATAACCACGTGTCTAGCACATAAGTATTAAGTTTGGAAAAGCCAAGACAACTAACTTTAATTAGCTATTCAAATTTTCGGTCCATACAGGGACACTCCTTTAAAAAATAGTGTATGCTTCCTTCCTAAAATACCGTATAGATCTTAGTCTAGTCGTCTTCAAATCCCTGACTCAAATTCTCTATATGCTCGCTTAATCTAGCACCATATTGAGTTTCGTATCTAGCTATCTAACAGGTCACATATGGATAGTGGAAACAATAGTTTATCCATAGTCGATCTTTCAAGATTTTATCTTGGCTCTTTCCAAGGCAACACTTAGTTCACAATCTCTATGCTATAAGAAAAGTGTCTCATTTTCGCTTGCTGACTAGCGCCAAAGGAGATTTCTCATGTAAGAGAGACAATCATTACCTGTTGGCATATTTTAAACCAATCATGGTTTATATATGTGTGTGCTAAAAATTCAGATATCATATGATAACAAAAAGAGACAAAGAAATATTTATTCCATAAAAAATATCCCAAATAACAAATATATAACAGTGGTCAACTGAAAAAAAAAAAAAAAAAAAAAAAAAAAAAAAAGAAAAAAAAAAAAAAAAAGAGAAAGAGAAGTGATTTCACCATGTCNAAAAAAAAAAAAAAAAAAAAAAAAAAAGTATACAAAAGAAATAAAGTCACATTCTACGTAGTCCTAAACTCCTAACATGGGTCTGCCTTTCGAGCAATAGGCTTGGTCAATGAATCAGCAACCATGCGAGTCGTAGAAATGTACTTCAAGATCACCTCCTTCTGCGCAACCATATCACGCATGAAATGGTATCAAATATCGACATATTAGGTTTTTCCGTGGTATTTTGAGTCCTATGCATAAGCCAATACAACCATGCTGTCACAATGCATAGTGACAAGCTCTAAAGCACATGTGCCAACTCCAAATTGTGCAAAGAACCTCTTTAACCAAACACCTTCTTGTATAATGACTGAGCCAGTAATATACATCGATTCTATGGTGGATAATTCTACACAGGATTGCTTCTTGCTACTCCAAGATATAGCATCATTGCTAAGAAAGAAAGCATAATTGAAAGCTGATTTGCACTCATCTAAGTTACCACCCCAATCAGCATCATTGTAATTGATTAAGCGCAAATCCAATACCTGATAGCAAAGCATGTAATCAGTTGTTCCTTTTAGGTCTCGAAGTATTCTCTTCACTACTAGGTTAAGATTTGACTAGAACTATCTGATTAACGTAAAGACATGGCAAATATCGGGTTGAGTACACATTATAGCGTACATCAAACTTCTAATAGCACTGGCATAGGGAACTCAGGCCATGTAGACTTTTTCCTCTTGAGTCTTTGGAAACATGTTAAGACTTAAGGTATCATTCTTTGTGATAAGAGTGTCAACGAGTTTACAGTTTTGCATCTGAAACCGTTCGAGTATTTTTCTAATGTAAGTCTCTTGAGACAAACCAAGGAATTTCCTCGAGTGGTCTCTAAGGAACTTAACTCTGAGCACATAATTTTCTTTACCCATATCTTTCATCTAAAATTTAGGGATAACCACACCTTGGTGGTGACTATCATCTCCTTGTCATTTCTAGCTAAAAGTATGTCGTTTATATACAATGAAAGGATAAAAAAAAACTTAAATTGGATCAATTGACATACACATAGTGGTCTTCCTCAACCATCGTGAACTTATTGAAAATAATAGCTCGATGAAATCTAAAGTACCACTGTCTAGATAATTGCTTTAAGCCATAAATGATAGAGCTTGCAAACTTTGCACTCTTGTCCTTTTGTCTAAAAGCCCTCAGGTTGATCCATGTAGATCTCTTCATCTAATTCTCTATTAAGAAATACAGTTTTAATGTCTATTTGGTAAAGTTCCAAGTCTAATTGAGCAACAATAGCTAAAATTAGGCAAATTGAGGTAAAGCTCACTACCGATGAGAAGGTCTCTTCATAATCCACACCCCCCTTCTAAGTGTAGCCTT
This sequence comes from Parasponia andersonii, assembly GCA_002914805.1. Classification (NCBI taxonomy): domain Eukaryota; kingdom Viridiplantae; phylum Streptophyta; class Magnoliopsida; order Rosales; family Cannabaceae; genus Trema; species Trema andersonii. The sequence continues at coordinate 207,636 of JXTB01000134.1, forward strand.
TTGCCATAGGTCATGCCTTGTACCTTTCTATGGATCTGTTTGCTTGGCGTTTGACTTTTATAACCCATTTGTTCCTAATAGTTTTTCCCTCAAGTGGAAGATTCATCAAGTCTCAAACTTAATTTTTCTTCATAGGCTTCATCTTTTCAATCATTGTAGCTTTCCATTTCTCAAAAGCAAGAGAAGAGAAAGCATTTCATAATTCTTAGGTTCATCTTCATCCTATGAAGTGCATATGAATGCTTTCCTCTCAATCTCAAAACAACTACGAGGGACGCTTCTATGTTAGCTTTTACACAGTTGTGGATTTTAAAAACCAACATCTAGTGGTACACTTCCCCTAATAGGTACACTCCCACTAGGAATAGAGTCACTCTCGATTTCTAAAGTTGAATTTGGAGTGCCTTCATTTGGTTCATCAATCTCATATAACTATTAATTTCTATCCACATCTCCTCTTCTTGGATTCATTAGAGTATCTAATGAATATGCACTTGTGCACCCTTGGACTTAGCTTCCCATGCCTGTAAGAAGTAATGTAAACATACACCGATGAACCTCATGTGCATAAATGGTCTAATTCAGGCTTTCACCCTGTCCATCGCTCAGAACGGCTTGATGGATCAGATTTTGAGGGTACTCGATTAAGGATGTAGGCCGCAGTCAATAAAGCATCCCCCAAAAAAGATATTGAAAGGTTGGCCTACGCCATCATCAATCTAGCCATTTCTAACAACATACAATTCCTTCTCTCTGGTACACTATTTTGATGCAGAGTGTCAAGAATTATTAGCTGTCGAAGAATACTTTTTATATCACATAATTCTTTGAATTTCTTAGATAGATACCCACGGCCACGGCTTGTCTTGAAAGTTTTGATGTTCTTTTCTATTTAATTATCAACCAAGTTCATAAAATGTCTAAAGCATTCCAATGCTTCTGACTTATGGGAGATTAAATAGACATAAATGTAGCATGTAAAATCATCTATGAAAGTGATGAAATAAGTAGTATTGTGTCTTGCCCTCACATTCACTTATTTGCAGATACCAGAATGTACTAACTACAAAAGAAGCGTTGCTAATATTCATTGGAATATACTTCTGGAAAATATTTTTATAAAATCATTTTCAATAACATCATAGTTTTGTAAAATCTAGAAACACAACGGTATTAGTCGTTTAAATTTTTCTGTTTACAAAATATTTCGGATCGTTATCTAACATAAATTAACTCTTGATCTAGATAAGAACAATACCTAGATTTGCTCCACAACCTTCTTGTCTTCCTATCTATTCTTAAAAGTTATTTTATTGATCTGGTGAGTGGTCATCTTCTTGATTTCTAACAAAGAGATTTGTAGATGAATAAGAAGATAATCTTCTCGAACTGACTCTAGGATGGCTGAAATCCTAAGGTTAGTCGATTTTCTCTACTCTCCCTCTCTCTCTGTTATGCGTGGAACATTCTTCTGTAAGGGGTGTTTCACATGTAACTCATTTAATTAGTAGTCAGAGAACTTTTCTTTTAACTATAGAGAGAATAGTAAACCCTAATAAGCTTACTGGACTCAACTAATCATCAAATAACTATTGGGCTATAATTTAAGTTAGACATGGGACTAGATGGATCCATAAACCCCAAGCTCTAATAGACTATATACCCACAATTATAATTAACTCATAATTATGATTGTGCATTGTCTATTAATATTAGGGCATATTACTATAGGCCTAATATTGAACTCTTGGACTAAATATCATTTATTTTCTGTAAAGCTTATTATCAAATAATTAGCTTGATCTATTTAGCTTATACTAGACCAGTAGACGTACCTCTAATGCAATGTCATACTAGCAAGGTGAAATTACCGTATTAGCCCTCTAGTACATATTTACCTTTGAGTTGTCATTTTTCATCTAATAGATAGTAGTTGACAACAATATTTTTATCTACTTATACCAACACAGTCAAATTCACATAGTGAATATGGGGTCTTAGTTTATATTATCTAAGTACTTAAAAAACTCAAAGTGACATTATATGCATAATATTCATTATGAAAAATGTTCTACACATTTCATATACCTTATCTTCCAAGATACCGGAGTTCGAACCATAAATCGGAACTAGTCTTTTAGTAACTCAAAAAGACAAAACACATGAAAGTAAGTTTGTTCACCACTAGGATTAAGATTTTCTACAATAGTGCTAAATTAGTAAAATTAAAAATTTGAGCTACGGCACTTAACCTTAAATTCTAATTCACTCGGTCTTGTTCGATGTTATTATAACTTTCTTATAACACACTAGTGTTTCTATCCGAAAACTCACTTTGATAATTAAAGACTTCATTAATCAAATAGACAAACTACATTCTATGGCATAGAAAAATATTCCATCTTCAATATGCAGAATGCAAACAATTTAATTTAGACATAATGAAATAGAGAATTATTCATCATGTAAATAATTCTTTATTACTCATTATATGTCTCGGAATCTTTTGATATTTGCATGAGATAAACATACACGTCATATGTATATCAATGGGACATATATGAAATTGAAATTCATAATATAGAATTTATTAACAATAAATAGATAACAAATAATTCCATAAATATTATTTATAATGTCAAAATAATAAACTGCATTACAGAACATTATTCCAACAATCATTGCCTATGTGGCTTTTCTAAACGGTTTTCAAATTAACTTTCTCACCAAACAATATTCGTAAGTGGGTAAGTTAATTTTAGCGACTTATCCCAAGAGACCATCTCTAGCTTACCTATTCATTCTATCTTGCCCTATGCGGCCTAGTATAGCATGCCATACAATAGAATCAACACAAATTGCATATAATTAATATATAATGAAATGTCACATAAAGTGCACAAAAAAATACTTTAATTCTCATAAAAATGTACTTTTTATATAAATCTAGAAGAAAAAAAAATATATATATATATATATATGTATTTTCTAGAATTATTTTAATTCATCAACAACCATTTTTTTGGCCTGCTAGTCTAGCTGGTCTAGTTGCGGCCCAAGGCCCTAGACTGAGTCTAGGGCAATGACGGGCCCAAAGGGCTAGCGCCTGGATAGCTGGGCCCTGGGCCAATGCACACAAACGTAGTTCAAAGGCCCTAAGGTTGACTGAAAGCTTGGCCAACACCTACAAGCACAGCCTAGTTATTGCTGGCCTGGCACTGAATGGTGCCAGAAGCCAATACGCATCGCACCAGTGCTTATACTCTATACACCTAATTCCGTCACGGATACTGGCTCACTATAGTGTCCATCGTACTCATTTCATTGTCCTCATTATGATGACATACTGCATTACTACCAACTCCGTTGTTCTGTAGGTGAGTGAGATATACTCTCTCCCAGACATAGTGTGTTTCAAAAAATAGGTTACTAAATTAGAAAAGTATTTACAGGTATGACATAAATTTCCAAAAATATATATTATATATGGTTAGAAAGCTAATTTCATGTAGATTCTGAAAATATCAAAAGATTCCGAAAATATCAAAATCAAGTCCGATCAAGCAACTATGAGATCAAAATAAGCGGTCAAACATTCGGATAAAATAAATTTGACTCAAAAAATCTCTTAAACCATATCTATCATGCATCACAATATCATAATTCGTTATCCAAGGTAACACTTCTATCCCAGCATGAAACTTTTGATGCAATGAAAGAAGAGTATTAACAAAGGGCTTGCTATTTTATGACCTTTGCAGAGATGATTTGAAAGAGGAATATTTCCTCAGTGAACAAAGGTCAAAGTATCGGGTTAATGTTTAACCATTGAATTAATTCTTTTTTTTTAAGAAAAAAATTATTTTCTAAAAAAATAGATTCTATAACAGAGACTTTGCTTAGTGAATTAGGATAGAAAGATTGACCTGAAATTGTATGGTGATTCGTCACTAGAACTTGTAAAAGCTCACAATTTCGTGTGTACGGAGATGAATCACAGTAAACCTTGGAAATTTCAAGTAAATTGATTTTTATTGAATTAAAAATATAATTAATTTGTATTAGACTAATAGTCTGGTATTACAAGTTGATACGTACTCCTTATGTGTAATTATGTATCTATTAATGATGTACAATTCTTTTATAGAAGTAGAGCAAATAGTGTCACTTTATGTGTAATTGTGTTTCTATTAATGATGTACAATTCTTTTATAAGCAGTCACTAGATGGTGTCTTCATTTATCTCCCCAAAAGTTCATTTAAAACATATTGTATACATTTTATCTTCAACACTATATTTTTGTATAGTTGCATTTATAACTCTTGAAGAGAGATCTCTACAAAAGCTTCTACCCTAAAATGCTCAATAATGGCCCTAAAAGAAATAATAAAAAAAATGCCTTACAGAATATAAGAAGAATATTACAAAAAGAGGCTATTAGCATGAGTATTATTATTAATAAAGTGTTTTTATAAACATAATTATATCTTTAACATCAGTATAAGTTGTATATGTATACTGAGGGAGATATATAGCATTGATGTACTGTATTAATCTTTTATATTTGACCTTAAAGATCCACATTAATTTTTTTTGCCTACGTAAGACTATAAAAACAAGTTAGTAAATCTATAATATATATATATATATATATATATAAAATAAAGTAACAAGTACTATTATTACGATAAAATTAAGATGAAATATAATTAAGATTTAATTTTTTATCTTTAAATAAAAGAAATTAGACTCTGCATATAATAATGCATATACATAATAGAGCCTTAGTATCAAAGAGCCGGTCGCCTTACTCTTAAGTCACCTATAAATATTAGTTCTAGTATTTTTTATAATGGATCTTATAATAGGGACCTTTCTTAATAATTTAAATCTTTCTTAATAAATAAAAAAAAAATGCTTTCCTTCATTCATTAAAGTATATTTGATCGATTAATTCTTCATCTGAGTTGTTTATATTAAAAAAAAACTCAATGCAAGACACTAACAATAAAAAATGGCTAATGGGAAATTAGTTGAACATCAATATTAATCAATAAATTAATGAAAAAAAAGTAAGATGGAAAGCTATAATCTTGAAATCAACTTAGTAAACAATCAATAGCTTCTTCAAATTTTAACTTGTCTATTAGCTCTTTTATCTCTGTTTTCTACTTTTATTTTGACTAGAAACTCTAAAAAAAAATAGGGATTATCAATTATGACCTTCTTTTAATACATGTGATGAAAAATTGGACAACTTATAAACCATTTACAAAAGTAAGATTTTTATTGTTATGTCATTTAATGAATATTTTGAAATTCTAAAAATACCTCTGACTTGACCCTAGTCGAAAAAAAATTAAAAGTGATGGAGGCAGCACTGGGAAGACTGTCGACTATATTTGACTGAGGTCAAAATTTTTTCATATCGGTCGAATATTTTGACTAGTGGCTTCAACCCAGTCGAATTTTTCGACTATGGTCAAATAGTAGTTTGATCCCATCTGAAAATTTTCGATCGGGGTCAAAATTTTCCAACTATCAATTGAAAAACGATTGGAATAACTGAGAGAGGGGGCTGAACAAATTCGACCACGGTTGAAAGTTTTTTACCTTAGTCGAGCAGAGGCACTACTATTGGGATTCAGATCGGGAAGGATAGTGGTGGCTAAAGTAGTTTGAAGTTTGTTGAAGAAATAGAGTATCCAGGTAATTTTACATGTGTGACATGTCAATTGGGGTTAGTTTTAAAAACATTAATAAGTGAGTCTCATTTCTCATCATAAGTATTTAGTTGGATTATTTTTAAACTACAAGAGAGAGCTTGTGAGATGGCAAAATATTGGATTATATTCTTTTTCTTTTTATTTGCAAATATATTGTAAAATTGAAAATAGATACTATATATAAGTAGGAAAACAATATAATCTATAGATTTTAGAAAATAATAAATGTTATTGTAATATATATATATATATATATATATATATTAATCCTCTCCACATTTTTTAGGCAAATTATAATGTGAATATAGAGTAGTTATTACAATTTATTCTGAAAATATTAATTAAATATGAAAAGATAATACATAATTAAAGTATTCAATTCTTCTTAAAATTTAAAAGAAAATATTTTGTTTGATTTTTGAAATACAAAAATGTCTAAATAATAAGATATTATTATTCCAATTTCTAAAATTTTTTTTTTTAAATAGTCAAAGCTTAATTTAAATATATATATTATTCTTATATATATATATATATATATATATATATTTGTAAAAGGGAATTGCCATGGATGTACTCCCATTAAGGGAGTGGTCATATTCAAGATTTGGTCAACACAAATCACATTTTAAATAACATAATATTGGACAAACATTGCCTTTATTAGCTAAAACATGGACAAAATTGGTCCTCTCAAATTCGTGTCCAAAAAGAAATACTAAAAATTGGTAATATTTAGGTTCTAGGCAAACTCTTAAACTACCTTTAGACAGTTGGCCTTATATATACAACTTATCTGCTTTCGCATATTTAATGTCATTTTTTACTAACATCTAAGAGATGAAATAAACGACAAATTTGTCTCAAACAAAACTACAGTAATGAAAGTACTGGTTTAGAATAGAGATAGCAAAATGGGTGGAGTTATAATGGGCCGAACCAGCCCGCAAAGAAAAAAATAGAGTTCATCATAGGCCTAAATAGGCCAAGTCGGCCTGTTCTCAACCCTTTTTTTTACAACTTTTAGATTAGTTTTTACAACTTTTTTTAACATATTAAGTTTAAACTTTTTAACTGAATTTTTTTAAATATATATATATGACATAAACTAAATATGTTATGTTTTTTTTCTATTGTTAAAAAATTAATAATAATTAAATAAGATATTATTTAAAAAAAATTATTAAGAAAACTTTATAGGAAAAACTATTAAGAAAATTATTTAGAAGTATAATAAAAATATTTTAAAAAATAAAGAAACAAATAAATTTGAAATATTGAAATTTGATTTTATTGATGATTATTGATTACAATCCAAATTATTATTTGAATAAACTAGTATATTATTAATTATGAGTTTATGACTCATCATCATCGTTCATGTACAAGTTATTGAAATTTTTAACCAATTCTTTATTACAAATGCGAATAGTTTCTTGATTTCACTTGGCCGCGTGTTCCTAATCTTTAACACATGTTAGCGTCTCAACCATTTCAGGGGGCCAACAAAGTTCTTTGCTCATCTACTATTATTTCAGTCGCACTAAAAGCAGATTCTAAAGAAATTATGGACACTAGAATATTTAAAATATCATGGGCTAATTATGAAAGCACCGAAAATTTTGATTGACGCCTTTACCACCAGTCTAAAATTTTAAAGTTCTCATCATCGGGGTCGATACCAGAATCTAGCTCAATATACTAGTTAAGCTCAAAGGATTGCGGTGGATTCATTAGTGGTAATGGTTGACTTGAACTTGATGATGTTGATGATGAATCATGACTACACCTTTGAGAACGAGAATTTATTATACTCCAAAAAAACTTATTCTTTGATTATTCTCCAGTTTGTTGTCTAGTGTGTTCTTGTTAACTATATGTTTTGCCAAACTTAGCCTCATATATACTATTCATTTTAAAAAACTTATCACAAGTATTCGTATATTCAGAACTATAATCTATCTCAAAACATGTAGCAATACAGCTAATTACATTAGAAAGAACATTTAATTTACTCTTGGAATCTAAAATAAAAGTAAATAAATATAATAAAGGAATTGGAAACTAATATTACAAAAATATTTCTTGTATATATGTTATAATTGATTCAAATATAGGGTCACATATTTTTTTACAAAATATTTCAGTGATAAAAAAATATAACGTAAAATAATTAGAGAAGTATGATAATAAATATTAGATAATGCAACAATAACTTCATAAAAAAACGTCTAAAAAGTATACAAATTTTTCTCAAATAAATTAATCTTAATCTTTCAATACTAATGAACCCATTTTTGTATTGAAAAATATAGTAATTAGAATTTTATTTGATAATGCATTTTTTAACATTAAATAAGTAGAATTCCACCTCACAGGTATGTCAACTTAGAATTTTTTTAGTTTTAACTTTTGAGCTATACAATATCTTTTAAATTCGGCAATGCAAGGATTAGAAGCATGAATGTAAGTAATAAAAGATCGAATATTTTCAATATATATACTTATCATATCCATATTTGATTTGACGATAAAGTTGATGAAGTCACATGCACAACGTTGATGCAATAAGAATTCTCTAGTATATAAACTTACTAAACTGCTAAGTAATTTTATGGCCTTCGTTTTTGTGATAAATTATCTAAGGTGTTAGAGATAATGTGGTTCGTTATGCCATATTCTTCAACAACATTTAAAATTCTATCTCTAATAATTTCAACAGTATGTTTATTATCAATAACTTGAAAACTAATTATTCTTTTTTTCATTATCCATCTTATGTGCAACTACACATAACCTTTTTGGAATTAGCATCCCAAATATCAGATGTCAATGTAATTCTAAAGTTTAATGAAATTAATTCAGATATTAATTCTTTACATGTATTTTCATAAACTTTAATCATATCACTCCTAGTTGTATTTCTAGAAATTCTTTTAAAGTTTAGATAATAATATCTTCTACTATGATCTTCATAGTTATTACAATCACCAAATCCTAATGGTAAATCCTTTATAGTAATTAAACATGCTAGAGACTCCCTAGCTACTAAAAAATCATAGTTCCAAGAACTAACCTAAGCATCCTTGTTGAATTGAAGTGTTAATTAAGTTGGCTATTTGTCTCCTTTGTGTTTTTTGACATATGTATTACTATATCTATTCAAAAGAGTGGTCCCGTTAGATGGTTTAGTAGTTAATACTTTCTTGCAATACTTACATCTCGTTATTTTTGTTTTCTTACAATCGGTCTCATCTTTGAATTCCATATCAAAATGATCTCACACATTGGACGTGCTTGTACTCGGCAAACAACTATCTTGAAATTGTGAACAACTTTCAATAACATTTGGATTAGTTTGCATTTCGGGAACTTGGTCACCCTCTTCAGCTATGTGAATTTGGTTGTTATCTATTTCCAAATCAATAGGGATATTTTTTGATATATCAATATCTTATATTAAAAATATGTTACTTAATCATAATTGAAATTGAAAATATAATATTCTAATAAACTTGCTACTAACTTAATTATAAATAACTACAAATTACAAATTAATTGAAATTAAAAATATAATATTCTAATAAACTCTTTATTAACTTAATTATAAACAACTATAAATTATAAATTAATTGAAATAAAAAATATAATATTATAATAAATTCTCGACTAACTTAATTGTAAACAACAACAAATTATAAATTATTTGAAATTAAAAATGTAATATTCTAATAAACTTTCTACTAACTTAATTGTAAACAACTATAAATTACAAATTAATTGAAATTAAAAATATAATATTCTAATAAACTTTCT
>JXTB01000134.1:217712-244247 GCA_002914805.1 Parasponia andersonii
TTTTTTTTTTTTTTTTCCTTTAAGCGAAAACCCTTTTGATTACCATTGAAAGCTTTCAGCTTCAATGTTTAGTAAAAAGGCTTAAGCGTGATAGTGATCATGTTTGAGAGAATAATACAGCGAAAGGGGTCAAAAGATATTTGAAATGGTAACTCATATATATCGGATATGATTTGTTATGTTCGAGAGTATTGTTTCTTTGAATTTGGATAGGTGGTTTCACAATGTTGCAAAGATGGAGTAGAGCTTTTTCCCACTTGTCAAGACCAGGGTCACAGACACGGAAAGACTCGAATTTTAGAAATGAGTTCTATGCCATTCCACGTCAATAGTTATTTCCAAGCGAAAAAACGGTAAGTTTTAGAATTACCCTTTTTGCATTTTTGTTAACAAGTTCAGACTTCGGTATTACTTTGGTCCATTGGCTCAGTAGGAAAGCTTTCTGTTTAAAAATCTTTGCTTTGTCAAGAATTTATAGCTTACTGGATTTATTCATGAATGATTTGGGGCGTGTCTTCATGTGCTTAATGCCTCTTTTGTGGTAAATGACTGCGAAATCTTGTAGTTTGACTCTTGTATGCTTTTGATATGAATAACTTTCTTGGATTATGTTTTTAGAATAATTGTCTGCATGTACAGTTGTTGGTTATGTTAATTCTGTTATTCTGTTTGGAACCTTATGTTATGCTGGACACTGCCTACCTCTCAATGAGATTTTTCTTGATAACTGGTCTACCAATGTTCAACAGGTTAGTCTGGATAAAATGTTTTTAGTAAAAGTTGCCCTCCTTGGCTTCGGATCTCTCTTCCCTACTGAGAGTCAAAGATAGGCAAAATATGAGGCATTTGGAATATTATGATCAGGCTGATGTTGTTTATAGCAAGCAAAGCATGTCCATTAGAGGGGCAAATGCTGTTTCCATGCGGATGACCTCACAAGTTGATGAACCCACAATTTATGAATTATGAAGGTGAACTTTATGCACATTTTAAATTCTTACGTTAGGGCAATGATGTCAGACTGATTAAACTCCCATGTAAAACATGTTGAGGTGATTAATAGCTTTAAAACCTTGGTTCTGTTCTTAGATGTAGTTCTCCAACAAATGCCAAGCTTTACCGATCCAACATTTATTGAGCAAACGAAAAAAGTGAAAAAGAGAGCATTATTGATTCAGATTTGCAAAATAGCAATCTGCTTCTAGGCTCTTTCTATTTGAGCTTTCTTTTCATTTTGAGTTAACCTCGTGTTTTCTTTGTAACCTACCAGCTGGATTTTTGTGTTGATCTAAAATCTTCACTTGCAGTATTGAACTTGGAGAAGACCTTTGAAACAACATTTTCTTACTTGTGCTTCATATATCGCTTTGCTTACAATGCTTGAAAGAAGAGGGAAAAGAAGGTGTTGAATTGGGCAGTATTTGAGTGAAATTTACGATCACGATATGTATCTTAGAGTATCTCAAGCTGGGGTTTATATTCAGCTTTACATGTCAATCTGTATAATCTGCCTTCACTTCAATATTTTATATTCTTAAGACAATCTAACACTTCTAAGGCTCTAGAAGCCATTGAATTTACGTAATCACTTGACTTAATTAGCAAAATGTTGCGGAATATTTGAACCTACTGTGATAGGAACTCTGGTTATTGAATATGAATGATGCAGTGAAACCTTTATAAGCTTGCTTATTAACGTCTAATTGCTCTTTCCTTAATAGGGCCAATAGACTTGAGATATGCATACAATTGATTCATCATTGAAATTACAGGTTAACTTACTATTGACTAGATGGATGAAGGATTTGGAGAGGATATTCTATTGAAGTATTGTTGCTTATGATGCTGTCATGCTTCCAGAAGCTAAACATGATAAGCTTCAAAATGTTATAGGAAGGTAAAGTCTTCTTATTACCTGGTCCATGTCCAACTTCCTGCTCCCCAAATTGAAGATTGCAACTTAAATCATCTATGCCTTCTCCGTTATGAGAGTCCAGTTTTGCTGAACTTGCATTTGCATGCATTACGGGAATGTTTTCTCTGATGACAGCTCGTCAAAGCCAGATGATGCTGCATCCCCGAACAGTCCAGGCACGTCTCATATTTGCTATTACCACTTCTATTTATAGCCTTGTTGGATGAGATCTAGTTGTATAAGTATTTCATTTGTTTTCATTCTTTGGTACATGCACCTGAAATTGATTCCACCAATCTAGGCAGACCAGGATTTTTATACAGGAAAAGTTTGCATTTAAGTAACAAGACTATACCTTTATAAGCTTGCTTATTAACGTCTAATTGTTCTTTCCTAAATAGGGCCAATAGACTTGAGATATGCATACAATTGATTCATCATTGAAATTACAGGTTAACTTACTATTGACTAGATGGATGAAGGATTTGGAGAGGATATTCTATTGAAGTATTGTTTCATGCTTCCAGAAGCTAAACATGATAAGCTTCAAAATGTTATAGGAAGGTGTATTCTTATTACCTGGTCCATGTCCAACTTCCTGCTCCCCAAATTGAAGATTGCAACTTAAATCATCTATGCCTTCTCCGTTATGAGAGTCCAGTTTTGCTGAACTTGCATTTGTATGCATTACAGGAATGTTTTCTCTGATGACAGTTCGTCAAAGCCAGATGATGCTGCATCCCCGAACAGTCCAGGCACGTCTCATATTTGCTATTACCACTTCTATTTATAGCCTTGTTGGATGAGATCTAGTTGTATAAGTATTTCATTTGTTTTCATTCTTTGGTACATGCACCTGAAATTGATTCCACCAATCTAGGTAGACCAGGATTTTTATACAGGAAAAGTTTGCATTTAAGTAACAAGACTATGTGAAGCAATTACGTGTGCAATTGCAAAAAATTAAACATTTTCTAGAATGATAAATGAACTGGATGTGATTAACAATTCTTTGTTTTCTAGTGAACCCAATAACCTTAACATGCTGATTGGTATGTCTTTCATTTAACTGAGACTAGAGACAGGTTTAAGATAGAGCAACATCATATGCAGGAATCAGATACCTTGTTTTGTGTTTTAACTCTTTTTGCCTGACTCTTTCTTTATCTGGGATGAATACATCAATATCTTATGATGCTTAGTCCGCAGGTAACCTGTTGTTTTTCTTCTCTTACATTCTTGCATGATTTAATCGTTCATTCATTTTTTTTTCCCTCTTTTGAGGAAGATTAAGTCATTCATTCTGAGCTGTCTAAGGTACTGTAGTTCCCTGTTTTAATAGAATGCACTTTTGATAATTGTTTAGTTCTTACTTTTAGGTCTTGATATGGATCAATAGCCTTGTTCTATTTCTTCATGCATTCCATAGGATTTGATTTTGTTAATTCAAGCCAAGGAGAATTCTAGCATCAGATGCATCTCCACCCTCCATTTGGTTGGGGTCCTTGGTGGCTCATACTAATTACTATCAAGGTCATTGATCCATGTAATATGCTTTTGAGTATTTATTTACTTTCTGCACCCTCCATTGGGTTGGGGTCCATGGTGGCTCATACTAATTACTATCAAGTAATTGATCCATGTAATATGCTTTTCAGTATTTATTTACTTTCTGCGCGACCTTCGATCCACCATATTTGATCATAATTTTTCTCTTTCTCACTGAACCTTATGGGTTCAATTTTTAGAGATCATTGTTAACCATGTAATGATGGGCTAATATACACGGTGCAGAGTTTAACCATGTGTCAATTATTTGTTTTAATTTGTTAAACTGGTTTGGTATTTGGGTGAATAAAACAACCATTTTTGTGATGCTTCATATTAGAGATAATGCTAGTCTCATGTTAAATCCAAAACAGGGTATGATGCCAGAATAGGATCCTGCCCGATTATTTTGTTGAGCATAAACTACTATTTCTAAGTGTGTTGTGAATGAAATGAAGTCCATACAAAGTCGCACCAACTAAAGTTTTGCTTTAAATTTTTTGGCTAAAGGAAAATGATAATCCTTCTGTTCAATTTCAAGTCTCATGTTTTCCTTTTGTTTAATTTCACTTGTTCAACAATCGAGAAGCTTTAATTAACTGTCAACAAGTTACCTTGTTTTAATATTGAATTCTCGCAGAGCTGAACTATATCTTGTTTTAATATTGAATTCTCGCAGAGCTGAACTAGCATCAGACGCCGAACAGTATTTAAGCTCAGAGTAAGATCTTCGCTTCATTCAGTCTCTCCCCAACCATGACGACAACAAACGGATCGTCATAACAGTGTAAATTTTTTTGATACAACTCAAGTCTTAAACTTTCGGGAAGATTTGTGATGTTGAATCAGCTGGTGCTCCATGCTCAGACTAATAAGGCTTTTTTGGATGTGAAGCTTGGCCTTGATGATGCTCTCGGAGTTGTCTTCTGAGTGGTATGATGTTCATCAATTTGTTTAGTGTTTCGCTTTTGTTTGATGTACCTAAGTTTGTTCCAGACCCCATTCTACATTGCGTACTAGTTCAGTCATAGTAGTCACAAGTAAATGGACCTTTATGATCTATATCATTTACACGTTTTGGATAATGGAATATTGCTGAAATTGTTTCACGTAGTCACTTTGCCCCCACGACCTTACTTTGATCAATAGATAAAGCCACTTATGAAAACAACAAATTTTTTGAAAAAACAGTGGAATTCTCCTCTGAGTGTACTGTTTTCTAAGAAGAGCATGGTAGGTAACAAATAAAGCAAAAATTTAAAAGCAGGAAAAAGATAAGAATATAAAAGCCAGAATTTAACTTGGGTTTAACTTTAAAGCCCGAATGATGTAACTAGAGTTCATTTGGTTTTTTCTTCCTTTGGACAGACTTTTCAGCTTGATCATTTTGAAAATGTATTATTTTTAGGCTCTTACCTTAGCTTTTCATCTGACCATAAGAGCTAACTTTTTTCAAACATTATATTTGTGAAGTGTAGAAAAGGATAAATGCTGTATGGGTTAAAATTTGAGTACATATAATAAGAAAAATAAAAGCGTAATCAGAAAATATTTAAAAGTTGTTTTGAAGCACCTCCTGTTGAACAAGTGTGTGACATTGGCTACCCTTCCATTTCTCGTTCCTGTTGGAAGTATCCAATTGAACACTGATGCTTCGGTTCGGGCTGGAACTGAATGTATTGGTGGAGTCGTCTTCGTGATGTATCTGGTCGTGTTTTGGCAGCCTTTTCTTGTAAGTTGCCGGTCCCCTTTCAGTGGAGAATGGAGAACTTTTAGCTATAAGAGAAGAGCTTCAAGTCGGTCCTTTTCTTGTTAGCTAATTTTGCTTTTTCTATATGTACCGGGTCGATTGTTGTTTTTGTTTATTTCGTCATCCATTTTGGATGATTTGGCTTAAAGAAAGTTTTTTCTTTTCAAAATAAAAATAAAAAAATTGTTTTGAAGCATTGCACGAAAAGATGAGCTACACAAGAAAGTAAGTTTAAGGCTATGTTTGGTAAGAGGAAGAGGAGAGTAAGATCTATATTTTCTAGAGAAGATAAGCGAGAGAGGAAGAATAGTATTTTTCTCTAGTATTTTTCTCTTATTGTGTTTGGTAAGAGAGAGAGAGCTAAAATTTTCTCCATTATTTTGTAAAAGAGAGAAGAGAAAGGAAGCAGGACGATTATAGTTAGAATACTTACTCACCTACTTGAGTAGGAATTTTTCTTTTCAAAATCTCTCAAATTTTAGAAAGATTAGAAATTGGTTAAAATTAAGAATTTGAAATTCCTTCTCTAACGTTTTCTTCCTAAAATCTCTCCTACTAAATAACTTTTATACTCTAAATCTATTTAATAATTCTCTCACTATTTTCCCTCCCTCCTATCAAATACATTGTAAAAGATAAACTTTGCATAAAGTCTTTGCTAATTTGGTCAACTCAAATTATTTAATTCTTGTGTCATAATTCATGTTCAACTATTTAACTAGTGTATCATTTAAAAATACAAAACAACCAAAGGATTAATTTTTAACTTTGTTTTCATTTGAATTTTTATTATTATGTGCCATTCACTCATTGGTAGGACATGTATTGCGGCACCGATATAAGGAAAATTATTTGAATTCCATTTTAATGATCGAGAAGTTGAAATTTTTCATCATCTCAAAAGAACTTAAAAGGTTGAATAACCTCCTCTTCTTTTTTTATGGGCGAGGGGGATAAAAAATGTTGTTGCTAAATGCTCCTTTTCTTTAATACACGTACTATATAATAAACTTTTTAATATAACAAGGCCGCACGTACCAACAATAATCCGTTAGTAATTTTTTTTTATTTTTATATATTTATCAATTTGACCCATAAAAATTTACAAAGTATATTTTTATATTTTATAATAAAATATAAGAAAAAAAATAATATTAATAATAAGCTTTGTATTATTGTGATCCCTAAAAAAAAAAAATAGGCAATATATATATATATAATAGTTATATTATTCTAGAGCAAATACAACATGCATCAATCTAACCATGGTGATTTCCATTCCTTGAACCTACTGGCGAGTGATTCAAACGGCCACCCAAACTACCACCTCCTCCACCAGTGCCACCACCGCCACCTGAATTTCCAGAACCAGCTCCATATCCAGAACCACCGCCATGAGCCCCAACCCCATCACCTCCAGAACCATAGCCAAAACCAGACCCTGAACCGGAACCGGAACCGGAACCGGAGCCATACCCAAAACCGAAGCCTCTACCGATCCCGGTTGGAGACCTTCCAGACCCTGAACCATAACCCCATCCAGCTCCCGGGCTTGACCCCCAACCCCAGCTATAGTCCCAGTTCGGACCATGAGCCGAACCACTGGCCTCACTTGGACTCCCACCACCCCCATCTGGTTCCGAAGACATTTTTCGATCACTAGAACTGCCACCACCCGATCCTGTATTATAGGCTAAACAAGTTCCCGTAAGCAAGAGAAGAAAGAGTGTGAAATGGCGTGTGTTGGGACTCATTATGTGTTGCGTTTTTTACTTTGGTTCGTTTTTGTAGGGAGTAGATTTATAAAAAAGTGGTTGGTTTTGTGTTAATGATGTAGTGAGGATATGCACTGGGGTATTTATAGTGGATGAGCGTAATCTAAGTGGCATTTTGTAAATGGGATTCATGTGGATATGGTCACCCGTGATGATACTTTATGATGGTTACATGGTGCACTTGTCGGGTTGTGAGAGAGGTCGCCCTACCACACCCGAATTCCACCACCGTCTTTCAACTAATTATGACTCCGACTTAATTGTTGTCTTTTGTTATGGATATGATCCACAAAATAAAAATATGTTAATAAAAAACTTTAAAAGGATCACTTGTGATTGGATATATATAAATATATATATATATATATGCAAAATTAGACTATTACAAGTAGAAAGTGGTAGAACATCGTATGTTGTAATTATTTATATATACATGTTTGTTTTGAAGAAATTAGTAAAGCAAAAGTTTCAGACATTAAATATTTTATTTTAATTTATAATAAATAGAGATTATTAATTAAGTTCTAATTTTCTTAAAACAAATTATGTAACCTTTTTTTTTCAGCGCATTGGAGACCGACCTAAAAATTAGATAATAATAAATTTTATTTTTTAACTTATAATAAATAAAAATAATAAAAATAATTTAATTTATAATAAATAAAAATCATTTATTTTTTTTAAAAAATTATATAATTTTTTTTCCTGGCCAAGAAATAAAATATAACTTGTTTAACGAACTTGGGTAATTGGAAGGCTGGTGTATCCGATTTCCGAAAGTTACATGCATAATAATAAAATTAGTAGTGGCTATAGCTTTAGCTGAGCTTTGCCGCCAAAGGACACGCGGCTTTCAACCAAACAGCACCATTGCAAGTCGAGTGAGAGGCAAAAGCGACCTTTTCAGGCTTTGGCTTTCGTGGTACAATATTAGTCACACTCACTTTTGACCTGGGCTGAGTTGGTTGGGGATTATGATATTTTTGGTGTTGGATGGATCTAAGCCCTCCATGAAAGCCACCTGATTATGATAAGTCTACATCAGATCTACGATCAAAAATTCCAAAGTGGGAATTTTTGGCTTTTACCAAAGCTGTTTTGAAAATTATATGTACACAATTGGGCATGTTTGCACTTCATTAAAATATCTAAAGGATTGCCGTACGGTATATGCTTTTGTGGTCCATGAATTCCCCTAGCTAGACCAAATAGCCCAACAAAACAGCAAATATATGTTTTTGATCTCTTTTTTTTTTTTCCCAAGAAAAGGGTATTAAATATCGGTTTGCTTGACTTTTTTGCTTTTTTAAACAAAAGAAAGAAAATTTTCTTTTTGGAAGTTTGTTTGGTAATCTTATTTTTGTTTTTTATTTTTAAAATTTATTACCAAAAATTTTTAAAACAAATTGTAACAAAAAAAATTTTAATATCTTTATTTTTTAAAACAAATTAAAAAAACATATAAATATTTGCATACAAATGTGTATATACATATATGTAATATATATAAATATAAGTCTATAGGACCTTTTTTTTCTATAATTTGCACTTTTTTGTTTTTTAAAACAAGTAAAAAAATAAAATATGCTAAATTTGTTTTTTGTTTTTTTAAAATTGAAAACCAAAACAAAATTTTTAATTCTATTTTTAATTTATTTAAATAAAAAACAATAAGTGAATAGAAACAGACGCTAAAATTATTGGTATGAAGGAAAATATTCATAAGTGACTACCTAGAGCTCTGTTAAATAACTCTCGGTCAAGGCTAAACTATAAAAGCAAAATATCTTTGCTCTTGCACGTTCGAAAAGGTACCACCCCAATTTTTCTCTGGACCTGTCTGGTATCTGGAGAGCAATGCCTCTGTGACACAAAGGGTATCACATGCAAAAGCTGCGACTATATTCTATTGGACCCTCTTTTGATGGACCCAAGTTCTCAGGCTCAACTTACCACTCAAGTTTAGAACTTACAAAATGGGCCGGTCAGTATGAGGCACTGACTATTTCTATCACCAATATGCTAGGACACCACCATATCACCATTATCTAAAACCAACTTGGCTAACTTGGATCAAGTTGCAGTCTCTTTTTTTTCCCTTTTCCTTCTCACATGTATCAAGTTGCATGGATTCAACTGCCAAGTGATGCGTCTGTTTATTCTTGGCCCAAACCCATTTGCACTATTATTTAATACTCTAAATACCACAAATGCATTAGCTCAATTCCTCATTTTGCTAGTTACCTTCGCTATTGTTTTTTCATGTTTTTTTATGTGCAGTACACTGTATAAGAATTCTGAATTATATTAATTAAATACAATATTATTAATTAAATAAAATATCGTGTTTGATTTTACTTTTATATTGTATTATTTAACTCAATATAAAAATTTAATACAATAAAAATAGCATAATCTAATGTGAAAGAAAAATGTATGTGTTATACTATATTGTAATATAATATTGTACAATACTAAATCTCTTTACTTTTTCTAATTCTTGATTTCTCTCTCATCAACTTCTCTTTCCTTAATTTCTCTCTCATTTCTTTCTCTCACATTATTTTATCTCTTTGAAAAAAAATTTCTAAATAAATTTTCAAAAGTGGTACTTTTCTAAAATTCAATTTTGAAAGTGGTATTTCAAAAAAAAATCTTTTAAAAGTAGTAATTTTAGAAGCTTTATTTTCAAAAAAAATTAAAAATGGTATTTTTCTAAATTCACTTTTAAAAATTTTCAAAAATTAACTTTTTAAGCAACGTCATAATATAATTCAAAACCAAATATAGTATCTTAATAGAATAATATAATACAATATAATATAATACAATATAAAGGGAATCATGGGAAGAAAAGCAAATAAACTGAATTTCATAATCAATAAATCTACTCTAATGGTTTCGAAAATTTAGGGTGTGACCATCTTTGTGAGCGGAGTGCGAGATATGAGAAATATAATGATATACGTATGCCAAGGTTAGGCCTTTATATCACTGAAATGGCAGGCCCAATTATTCCCACCACCATGCTGTTTGGTAATTGATTAACCAAAATATGGCGAGACTACAGAATAGAGAGGCTATTCTTCAATTACTTAAATAATGTTTATTAATCTCAGACTAAATGACAATTAGAAAAGCGTTTTCCTTTTTTATCCATTGTGTTTACTACCACGTTTTTCAAACAAATTTTGTTAGTTAAATTCCAAACGGGGAAATTAGACATTATACAGTATTTTCTGGAAAAAAAAAATTGAAAATTATGGCGATTATTATATTTTTAAGATGCAAGAGACATACCATTTTTATAAAAAGTTAGAAAAATATTATTTTTAAAAATAATAACTAGTAACCAGAGAATTGAAAACTAATAATTAAAAATATTTATAACTAACAACCAGTAATCAAAAATTAGTGACCAAACAACCATTTTAAAAATGATATTTTTCTAAAAAGTTTTTGTAAAAAGTGAAAAATTTTTAATAAAAATCATACAAAATTTTGAAAAAAACCTAACTTCTGTAATTTTGTAATTCTTTTTGGTTTTTTTTTTTTGTGTAAAAGTGTTAGAAAGCCATTGGAAAATTATGGTGGGGCTGAATGTTTTTTCTTAGGCCCAAAAGTTAGTAAGTACCACAAGTTTGACATTTCCATATTAAAATAAAAGATTTATTAAGATATTGATGTAAAACATTTACTAACTGCGATTTTTAAAAAAAAAAAAACAAAAGAAAAAAAAAAAGGAATTTAGTAACCATACACCAAGCTACTGCCATACAGCACAGAAGAAGCCGTTATATGCTACCGAATTTGGGCCTGCAATACAGCAAAGAAGATGGCAGCCCATTAGCCAATCCAGACCGGAATTTGGGCCTGCGTCGGATTGACTGATGCACTTGTCGACAGCTTTGCTTTTCCTTAATATTTTTTTTACGACTTTGCTAATGCGCTTGTCGACTGTACTACATTGACCTCTAACAACAATAATATGATTGCTCAAAGCAGCAGCAGCAGGCATTATAGGTTGCGCTTGCATCTTGCAGAACTGTGGCCCGTAATTGGTTCTTGTTTTGGGTCTTAGTTTTTCTGGAGGCCGAGGCTTTCAGAAGGACTCTCCAATTGTGTACTCTGTTACTTTAAATTACTAATATTTTAATTTTGATTAAATATATGTTTTAATTTAAAGTTAATAACTAAATTATGATGAACAGACTATAATATGGCCAAATTCCAATCACAGAAATGTCCTCAACCTCCTCTTTTTGTTTGGTTCTATTTTCAGTTTCGTACTTGTTTGATTCTCCTGCAGGAGAGCTACAACATAATGTAGTTGGAACTCCAAAGAGGCCCTAGTTCTGATGTATGCTAATATGTTGGTACAATTCCAAATTTGAGAAGAACCAAAGCATTGGTCCTAACTGCTTCCAAATTGTCAATCCAAATAATCCCGTCTTCATTGTGCTCATCAACCAAAACAGAGCATAGCATATAACAGGTGAGAAAATTGAGCAAAATTCAAAAAGTAGATTTAACACATTTCGACCAAAGCAAACTTAATAAAACAAAAACTAACCACAACTAGTATTATCATCATCAGAACGGAAGTTTCTTCTCATCCACAGCTTGGCAAAACTGTGTAGGAAGGTGTCCTAAGATTTTTCCAAATTTCATCATATGATGATACGAACACAACATTAAGAATCAAAATTTCCGACAAACCATATGGTAGATTTGGCTCAAATTCACATACATAAGAAAGGATAATCGACAATCTCAATGCTACATAATATACAACACTCGAATCTTATTCCAAATTTTATCCGCCACACAGATTTGACTATCAAACTGACTAGTAGATTCAGAAGCAAATCATTTGGCATCACTCGATACAGAGTATCTCAGATCAAGTGTTGGATTAATTTATATTGCTTCATCCTAATCTATCAAAACCAAAACACTAAAATTAATGGTTTCAAAGAATACATGAAAGAATTGAATATAACATAGTAACAATAATAATTAAAAACCATATGGGAAAATGACGGGTTTACTCAGTTGTGGCAATTATAGTTTAAGGTTCGATTCTGCCAGCGATTTTCCTCAACTCTACTCAGAAGAGGGAGCTTTTATATCCTCATCGCAACCACCATTTTCCCACAATTTTAAAGTAAATCGAAGCTTTTATAGAATCGATAGAAAAGAAACTCTATAGAAAAATATTAAAATAAAAAAGAGAAAATAAAAGAAGAGCGAAAGAGATGGCTCAGTTCAGCGGGGTTATCGACACGCAAAATTCTCAGTGAAGAGAAGCCTGCATTCCGGTCTGTTGAGCTTGAATTTTATGGAGTCGTCACTGCGACCTCTTTCCCTTCTTCGAGGAAAACCTCATCAATGGAGAAATAAAATATCAGAAAGCAAAGAAAAAATTGCTATAAACCCTAGTATCCTAAAGAAGCTACATTTTGAGAATTGGGAGCGGTCTAAGCTCAGATCAAATCTCGGCCATGAATTTATAGCCATGAAGCTAGGGTTTCTCTTGAAAGTTTAGACCTACTCCTAATACGGGCACCCGGGTCTGAGTGTTAATATAACCCGACCCGAATTGGGATAAATTCATTTATAAGATTAATAAACTAATTAAGAGGATTTATAAATAGGAAAACCCGGCAAATGAATTAATTAAAAGAAGCCTCAGATCAATTTGTAGTTTACATTTATCCACACACAAAAATAAAGAAAAAATGTAGATATTCAAACAATGTAGGCAAAATATATTGGACTCATCAGTGGCCTCAGCTTTACACAAAATGAAAAATAATAATAATAATAAAAAACTATTAATCAAATCTTTCACCCAAATGAAATGAATGAAAGTAATGAGTAAAACAAAAATAAAATATAGAAGAAAAATGAAGAGTTTGCTCAAGCGTTGTGCTGGTGAGCTTGAATTTGATTGTTAGGTCTCATTGATCGTCTTGTATATAAAGAGAGAGTTAAAGAGGGAAAAGGCAAAATATAGGGGTATAATATATTCGCGGCAATCGCTAGAGAGTTTTCCATCTTCGCGCCCAATTGCACAAACGAGTTACAAAACAGATGTCGTTTACTTGGAAAACGGCATGCCGTTTTGTTTACGAAGTAACTGCGTGTTTGTTTCAACTTAATAGTGGATGCTAGCGTTCGTTCTGCCTATACGACAGTAAACTTGTAAAGAATAAACTACATGACGTTTACGGCAACAAATTTTAGAAAGCATGATATGACGGTTTCAGGTTCGTTTGTGAACGTAAAGTCAGCACTCAGCAGTCAGCACAACTTTTAACTACAACATGACACGTCGTTTTTGTATCTTAAGTGATAATTGGAGGAAAAAAAAAAATTAAGACAGCAAAAAAAACGGCGATTCGTTTATGCAAACTTTAAAGTTTAAACACATAAAACTTGTACAACAACCTAAGTGTCATTGATTTTTTCTCTCGTTTCAAAAGAAATTATTTCTCCTAAAAAATATGTCGTTCCTATAACTAACTGTGAAAACATTTTGCACCGAACAAATTTTCTGAGATAAAAAATGACGTGTAACTATCGAAACTGGCCAATAAAGCGTAAACTAACTTTTTCACTTTAAACCAAAAAAAAAAAAAAATAGATAAAAATAAAAAAGGAAAAACGGTTTAGTCCAAATACTACTTTTTATCAAATATTATTTAAGAAGTTGCTCTATTGTCATCTCTATTTTTTATTTTCTCACCTTTTTTTCTAAATAGACATCTCAATAAATTTAAAAAGTTCAAAATTTCTCTCCACATAAACTCTTAAATATTTTATAAGTACAATAATGCCCATTAGTAAATATTTTAGGAAACTTCATTAAATACAAAAATACCCAATTTTTGTCCTTTTTTTCATTTTTATTGTCTGTTTTAAGGTTTTGATATATATTATTTCCATAATTCGTGATTAATAGGTAATAATATACTATGACTTTACTTTAGCTAAAAAATGTACACACAAATGCAAATTTTTCTTTGATAAATTATGGATTAAAAATCAAATAAATATAAAGAATAATAATGGAGTGCATGTAACATCATCGATCATCTTAAAAAAATAAAGTTATATAAATTAAGAAAATTATATACACGCAATCACGTAATTAAATGAAGAACGTAGAGAAAAAGAAAAAAAATAAAGCTTAGTTTTTATAAGTGCATTCACAATCCAAATAAAATATNTACCTTAAACGTAAAATTTAATGTAGAATGATCTATTTCTTATTTTTTTTAAATGCAAAATAAAAACTAATAAATATTAATAAAATTTTACTTTATCAGAATCAAAATTCAATCTATACTAAAGGTGTTTAAGGGGTGTTAAGAAATAAAATTTCGTTATTTAATGTTATATAAGGATATTTAAATTAATTTATAAAAAAATACTTTTGTAATTGATTAATTAATTAGAACATAAGTGGACAGAGAAAATATGAGGGTGAATCTTGGTCAAATTAACAGTAAATTTTTACACTATGTTAATCGTCTCGATATAACACAATATCAACGTTCTAATTCTAATATTTACCTTGTATTTTAAAATCAATAATATTTTGCACTCAAAAAAATAATCAATAGTATTTATCTACCAATGAACAAAACTCCAAAAGCAAATTTGACCAAGATTTATCCGAAAAGAGAAAAAAAAAAAATCGATAAGCGGATAACAGTCCTTGTAGATACCAAAACAATCCAAAAATAATAATTATGTAAAAGAGACAGACGAGATTTAATTTTGGGTTACAACGAGGCCAGCTCCACTCAAAATTCTCTCCAATTTTCATAACATTAAATAGGAAAAAGAAAAAAAAAATTATGATCAGCGTAATGGCGCCACGTAGTGAGCCGCCCATTTCCGCTCCACTACTTATTATATTACTGCTGAGAAACAGTGGAACCCGCACTGAGAGATTAACCCAACTTTTGGTCCCAACTCCCTCGCGAGTCCTCTCTCTCTCTCTCTCTCTCTCTCTCTCTCTCCAGCTCCAGACATTTACAACAACTGAACAGGTGCTCTCTCTCTCTCTCTCTCTCTCTCTGCTCTTCTAGAAGAGATATGCTTTGTTTGGGTCGAGCTTTGGCGCTTTCGCAACCAATAAATCGAATCCATGTCCATCTCTACCATTCTCCTAGTTCAACTTCAAGCTCTGGATTCGGTGTTGTACGGCCTAAACTGAGCTCGAAATGGCGATGCATGGCGTCCGATTCCGACTCCTCTTCTTTTGCCCCCTCTATCGATTCCGAGCCCATTGATAAAACTGCCGCAGGGTACTCACTCTTTCTCTCTCTACCTGTACTATTTATCGATGAGAACGAGACCTTTTGGAATTTTTTATTTTTTATTTTCGGGAATTTGAGATCAACTTTTATTGACAACAATCAGAGGAGGTTCACTGGGCTGTGGTTCTTTTTTATTACTTGTTATGAATACAGGTCGAGCTTTTTGGAAAAAAAAAAAAAAAAAAAAAAAAAAAAGCATATATTGCTTATTTGCTATGTTGGGTTTTTGTTTGTCTAGGTGAATAAGACCAAAGGGGTGGAAAAATAATGTGATTCTAAATACAGGTTCTGTATCATAGAGGGGCCTGAGACGGTGGAAGACTTTGCCAATATGGAACTGCAGGAAATTCAGGACAATATACGAAGTCGCAGGAACAAGATGTTTTTGCATATGGAGGAGGTAGGCATGTGAAACTAATTTCTTTATCAGTTTATATAGTATTTTTGATACTAAGTACAAAGAAAATAATGTACTACTTTGGTTGTGATTGCTGTTACTCTATGCTTCACACTTTCAGATAGACAATAGTACCATCACACACCTTTATGGAGAAAGTATATCAATGTCAAGAACGCCCCAATTAGTTTAAATTACATGATGACTCTCTTAAAGTTGCAGATATTAGTTCAAAGTTGTTTGAAACCGCTAGATATATCTCTAAGTTCATGTGGTATCCGCATCGTTTTGCCGCCAAGTCCACCCAACAACCTACTTTTTTATTCTGCACGTGAAAGAGGTGATTTTTTATATGCACAATCTGCAAAATCTGTAACGAATGCATGTGGACTTCTCCAAGCATTAGCCCTTATATTTTCCTTTATTTAAGAGTAATAATGTCACAATCCTGCCTTTTCTTCTGGTAATTAAAAGATAGTACCTGCTCAGAAAATTACTTGTGATGAACTTCGGTAAGAAAATTGAATAGACTTTACTTTCGTATCTAGTTTATAAGGTAACAACTCCTGATTTTGAATTCGGATTGTTCAAATAAATATAGGTTCGCAGGCTGAGGATACAACAGAGGATCAAAACTGCCGAGCTTGGAGTTTCAAAGGATGAGCGAGAAAATGAACTTCCTAATTTCCCATCATTCATTCCCTTCTTGCCTCCTCTGGTAAGCTCTTCCTCTAGAGTTGTATACTCTTGTTTCATTAATTCATCCGTTTCATTTACTCAACTTTTTATACCTGTATCTTCAGTTCCTTTTTTATCATTAATAAAAAAAAGAGAAGAAAGTTTATTGTGTTTCTTATGTATATTGATTTCAGAGTTCAGCAAACCTTAAGCAGTATTATGCAACTTGCTTTTCTCTGATTGCTGGGATTATGCTTTTTGGGGGCCTTCTTGCACCCACCGTAAGTTATTTGCAATTTCACGCATATGTATTACTTATTTTTATTTGAAAAAATTATGTTGGGCATAGTTAGTGGTAGTAGTTTCCCAAAATAAGATAAACAGGGACATATATCAAGTCAGTCCTGGTTCTGTCAAGGTCTGCAATAAGTTTTATATCTGATTGTCTCCCGTGTCTTTTTGCCTTTGCATCTCAGTTGGAGCTTAAGCTGGGACTAGGAGGCACATCATATGAAGATTTTATACGAAGCATGCATCTGCCTATGCAGTTGAGGTAAATCTCTGATATTTCTTCTACTCTTTAAGTGTCTCTACCTGTGGTTGTGTTGAGAATTACTTGTAAGTTGCATCTATTGTCCTATGCCAAGAATAGGTATTCCATTTTACTGCCCTTTACTGCTTCCGGAGTCACATCTATTGCAACTTTGTTTTGTTTGTTGAATAGATAGAATGTATTTGTGAATTACCATGTCCTTCTCTGGGGGTTCAAGATGCGTGGCTGTGCAGAAGTTACTACTTACTAGTGCTGTTATCGCATAAATTCCCATAGTAATACCTATGTCATTGTGACAGTGCTACTTATCTTGATAGGAAGCTACTAAATTATTTTCACACGATATCATGTCTTGTGTCATTTGTTGACTTACGTCTGTGTCAAAATGCAGTCAGGTTGATCCCATTGTAGCATCATTCTCTGGAGGAGCAGTTGGAGTTATCTCAGCATTAATGATTGTTGAAATAAACAATGTGAAACAACAGGAGCATAAAAGATGCAAATATTGTCTTGGAACTGGTATGAATTTTTGAAAGATATCTCATATGTATACGCTGATTTCTGACGAGTTGTTTCATTGAAAATCTAGTATTTTAATCAAATGGATTTGGCTACATGGATTTCCATCCAAAGAGTGACCTGCATCTTATTGAAAGGCTTGAATTGCGGATAAGTCTTCTATATAAGATGTTATGGCGGCCATCCTGCATATAAGTTCAGTATTTGATACGACCAGTGATTTTAAGCAGCAGCATTTAATCATGATTTTCTTTTGAGATTTTGATTCCCATTAATGTACTTGATTCTGTATAGTGTGTACTCTTTTAATATATGCAGGATATCTTGCTTGTGCTCGCTGTTCAAGCACGGGAGCCCTTGTTCTTATTGAACCGATAACCTCGATTAATGGTGAAAATCAGCCTCTATCATCACCTAGAACGGAAAGATGTTCAAATTGCTCAGGATCTGGAAAGGTTGAACACCTACACATGGTTTTATCTTCTACTTTGTGCAATTAATAACCTTCATTTCTGTGTTTGTTGGGTTGCAAGAAGATATCTGGAATAATTTGGAAAATAAACCACTTGGTTTGATGTATAGCATGATAAGTTTTCCCACTTAAATCAAATTCGATTAGTTCTGATTCTTAATTAGTTGTAAACAATGTGTTTTACTAGCTGTTTTGATAATTGGTCTTATTTAGCAAGTTTCAAGTGCTAACTTCGTAATTTCAGCCTTATTCTAATGCCCTGTTTTCCAATTTTGTAGGTTATGTGCCCGACATGCCTCTGTACTGGAATGGCAATGGCAAGTGAACACGACCCTCGTATTGATCCCTTTGATTAAAAACTGCCCCATCATACATCTCCATTCTCTTATACTTGGAAAATTCCAATTTTTGCGGCTACTCCCTCCTCATGACATAATGAAGCAAATTCTGTATATATTTTAGAAGTTGCTATATCATGACTGAAATTCTAAATGCCACGCGATTTTAGAATTTTTGCAGCCTACCAAATGGTATCCCTTTAAAGTCTGGGTACTGTTTGCCGTGACTGCAAAGTGATGTATCATTTCTTTCGGACATTATAGTAGTACATTAGTTTGTACTGTTTCCCTGAAAGATTTATATCATGGACGGGTCATGTTAATATGTTAGAAAGCACAAGCCATGACGCATCCACTTCGCAATTTTCAGATTTCTACAAAATTTTATTAAAATGTTTGCTGGCGAATTAATTTTATATGAAAGTTATCTAAATGGTTAAAATAAAGAACGTAACGGCAAGATTTTCCAGTTATAATGGGATTCTTTAGTTTTGCCAAGACAGGAGAGAATATAGCAGTTTCTGTTCATTTTTTCTTAAAAACAATTATTAACTGCTTGATAAGCTGTTAATAAAAATAAAATATAAAAAACGCAATGGTACTGAACGTAAACAGCTAAATAAAACAACTGGAATCGAGATTTCTCACTAATCTGGAAATTTACAAATCTTATACGATTTATTACCAATTCTACACTCAATGCCACTGAATTTACTAGTAAAAGTGCATTTCTGCAATGAGCCCCCAACTGTAACACTCCTTTCTTCTTGAACCGCACTCTTCAAGGAATTGTCGATATCACCGTATGCCCAAGCTACGGATATGTGAGGGCGTGGATCCTGTAATGAACATCCAGATCCAATATTGTAGACTACTATAAGATATAGTAAATGTTACCACATAATTAATTATTGTCTGTATACATGTATGCAAGTGTGCATAACACATGGGAAGTGCAGATTTTCGTTCAAGTCTTCGGACTTTGTGAAGGAAAAAGACAATAGAAAGCTAACCTTATAAAATTCAGGAAGATTGTGAAGCTTATAAACCTCATTGACAGCTTGAATTTGCTTTGTTATCTGAAATTGATTGAATAAGTTTCATATAGTTGCAATGCATTAGCACAGTATAAGAAAAAATTGATCATCTATAGTTGCAATACATTAGCACAGATAAGGAAAAATTGACCATCCATACGGGAAGTGGGGCCAAAAACTTGAAAAAGATGGAGGTTGTGTGACTATGTTCTGTAAAGATAAACCATCCAGCTATTACCACCATACCTCAGCTAATCCCGTTGTAGTAACTTCCATTGACAGAAAGGTTCGAGTCCGATCGTCATTGAGAAAAACCTCCCATTTACTAAAATCAATCCAGTACCTGAGTCAAAATAACATAATGGGTCATGCAAACTTCAACTATACTACAATTCTAAAAGAAGAAAAATGAGAAAAACGTATTCTAACCTCCTCTGAATCTGAAGCTTCTGACGCAGCATTGCCACGACTGAGTCAATCTGGTGAACTCGGATTGGAACAGTCCTCCCTAAACTTACATGAAATTCCCTCCCCAAAGCAACTTGTTCAAGCTTAGCATCATCTTTGGTAAGAATGTCAAGTGGGACATCAATGTCGACCACGTGAAGACCGGGTACACGGCGAGAAAGCTTCTTCAAGAAAAAAGCCAGCTCCTTCTTTGGCGGAGATGGTATATAAACTATAACCAAATTATTGAGAATGGTCTAAGAACAGAGTAAGTTCATTTTAAGAAGTGATACCCAATGGCTTAATTTTGAAGTAACTGATAAAATTAGGATTAACCCACCTGGGATATAGACATGTAGAGCATAGTTCCCTTCGACATGGGGGAATGTCCTGACTCTGCTGGGCTGCTCTCCAGGAGAATAATCCAGGTCCCCTTCACAGACAAAACATCAAACACTTGGTGGGTATAGCTCTAGTTGAAACAATTATATTAACGTTTAATCCATTTTTGATTGCGGATTAAAATACCAAAAAGGAAAAATCGAAGAAAAGTATGAGCTGAAATTGTGGGAATCAATGATTACCAAGGGAATTCGGGGGAATAAGGAGGGAGATAGGCGGTGGTGGAAGAAGATTTGGTTCCGGGGAACTCGTCGATGGTGGAGGCTGAGGTGGNGATTCAGAATCCGATGACTCGTCTCCGTAAGAGGCAATCAAGGCCTCCATTCCTTTACTTCTACTCTTCCGAGTTCTGACTCTTGTTCGAAATAGGAACTGGACGAAGTGTCTGGTGTTTACATGCTTGCCACTGCCTATGAAAATGCTAAGATTTGCTGTGGAGTGGAGTTAGCACCACATCTCTTTTTACATTTCCATTTTTCACTATCTGGTTAGAACACTTTGATTACAAGGTCAACTTATAAAAATAATACCAAAAAAAACCCTCATATTTGGTTTTATTTTGTAATTTAAATTTTAAGTTTTAGTTTCTGCAAAGAATAATAAAAAAAACTTCAATATTTTAAAGCTCTGGAAACGTGTACCATCCGTCCATATTTTATTTATTTTATATTAGTCTAAATGATATTTTTTTAAAATATTTTTAACTGTTTGGAAAGAAAAATGGCATTATATGGGTATGGGAATTCACAATCCTTTGGCAATAAATCTCTCAAAATATAAACAGAGAGTACAAATTTTTTGAAATTCAAAATATAGATTTTTTTTAATTACAAAAACCAAAACTCGTGGTTTAAATTATAAAAAAAGGTGAACAGTAGAAAAGAAAATACATGAGGTGAGATGAGCCGAGAGTGTTTTGCGATTTAAAACATGAACTTTAAACTCTGCGAAACATTATTCAGAGATTAAAAATTTTGCCAAAATTAACATCTTGTACTGATTTTTTGGTCATTTTTAGTAACTAAAATATACTAATATTATTCATTAAAATTGATTAGTCCTTGTTATTTTCCTCAATTTTAATGGTATTATTGTTTTTTTACTAATTAAAGTTATTCAAAAAGTCAATCTAATATATCAATTTTCAGAGATTCTTAATCTTAGGTTATTATTTTGTAAAGTTCAAACTTTAGAATTTAAATTACAGAACATCTAAATCTCAAATTTTTTTTTTTTTGTAGTTTACTCTTACATAAGTGTCAAATTTCATGATTTTTTTAATTAAGTTAGCTCTTAATATTATAATAAATTATAGTGTAATTTGAATAACAAATAATGAAATTGCAAGAGTACAAAAGATGTTACATTTAGCATTCTTTAATTTTGGAGTCTTATAAAAGTTTTGTTGTGAGTCTCACTCTTTATTAATGTGTTGAACAGCAGATTCATGGTTTAACAGAGAACTCACTAACACAACAAATCCCAATGAATCTGAATCAACAACAAACCGAACATGATGTAAATAAAACAAAATCAACTTGAAAGTGACATATTAAGGGTCTGCTTGTTTTTACTTCTACTTTGTGTTTTTTTGTTTATTTAAATGGAAAAATAGAAATATTTTGTTAAAACCTATTTGAATATTTTATTTTCACCTTTTATTTTTAAAAATTGTTACCACTCTTTTGAAAAAACAAAAACTGATAATAGAAAAAATCGATACCAGTATTTTTTAAAACAAAAAAACGAAAACAAACATGAGTGGTACGAACAAAAAGCCTCTAGGCCTCACCTTTATACTCCGGCGATTGTTTGTCCGTCTTCTCCTCCGACAATTGCTCATCTTCTCCGGTGACCGTCTTCTTCTCTGACGACTTTCTTCTATTCCAGTGAGGCTCTTTTTTTGAATTTCTTTGCTATTGTATGATTTAGATCTGAACTCCAATTTCTATCTTTTTGTACATGACCACTACACCACACGAGATGTTTTTTCCGGTATATATAGTCCTTGCTTTGTGAAAATCTCCGCTACGCCACAAGCATGGGTCTAGGACTCAAGCTTGTCTTTTCTGGGTATAAGTCCAGTCCACATATATATATATATAGGTTGCCAATCCAATAGGTATTTTTTTTCTTTACCTATGGGTAGGTATTTTTTTTTTAGCCGTTGGATCACTATCTAATGGTGATCCAATGGCTATAATGAAGTGCATGAAAAGACGTGCATAATTAATGTTCTTTCTCTCTCCTACTTTTTACAATAAAAAAATATACATGCTAAATTTTCATTGGCCAAATTGATACCTATCTATAGGTAAAAAAAAAAAATACCCACTGGATTGGTGCCCATATATATATATATATATATATTTGCTAATCCAGTAAGTATTTTATTTTTTAACTATAGGTAGATATTTTTCTTTTAGCGGTTGGATCATTATTGATCTAATGATTATAATGAAATGCATAAAAAAACGTGTATCATTAATGCATAGGTAAAAAAAAAAAATACCTACTGGATTGGTGCTCATATATATATATATTTGGCCAATAAAAATTTAGCATGCACATTTTTTTATTGTAAAAAATAAGAGAGAGAAAGAGCATTAATAATGCACGTCTTTTTATGCACTTTATTATAGCCATTGGATCACTATTAGATGGTGATCTAACGGCTAAAAAAAAAATACCTACCCATAGGTACAGAAAAAAAATACCTATTGGATTGGCAACCTATATTTATATATATATATATAGCCATCAATCTAGTAGGTATTTTTTTTTTTTAACCTATGCATAGGTATCAATTTGGCCAATGAAAATTTAGCATGCACATTTTTTTATTGTAAAAAATAAGAAAGAGAAAGAGCATTAATGATGCACGTCTTTTCGTACACTTCATTATAGTCATTAGATCACCATTACTCATAGGTAAAGAAAAAAAAATACCTATTGAATTGGCAACCTATATAGGATCAACTAAAATCAGTCTGCCTGAAGTCTGATTGACCCAGAAATCATACAAGAAAATAGGAAGTTGGGGCTCAAGGGAGATTGGCGAAATGGTTGAGGTAGATAATATTCATCTACCGAAGAAAGAATGATTTTATTGTGTAAGAGCAATGTATAATAACTATGCACCGTTGGATTCTTTATCTCGTGCCTATTGTAGTTGATTTCCTTATTTATTTTTTTTGTGAATAGAGGAACGCTAGTAACATTATTTTTTAGACTCTCTTTTATATTTTCTTAATCTATACATGGATTTCACTGTAGTTTATTTATTATTAAAATATTAAATTGGATAGTAGAATCTACGTGTCAGATAGTGAGACTGAAAAATATAAAAAAAAAAAGTAAAAAAGAGAATTTAGTATTTCTCTTGTGAATTTGTAGTTGATATACTGAATTAGTTATTAATACAAATAAAGTGTTTGAGAAAATACTTGAGAGGAAATTAGGTCACTTTGTCATTCCCAATGCTTTGAGCTTTGTGAAAAATATAAGGCGCTTTGTGCTAAAGAGACATAGTATAAAGTTAGAAAATGATTTAGATTCTTATTAAGAATGAAATCAAAAAATTATTTAATTCTGTATTTGTTTTTCCTTCCGACTCTTTTGTTTTGTACTCTCTTTTATACTCTTATTTTATAAAAACACTATTGTAGTATTGAATTATTAATGAATTTTAACAGATAATTTCCATTTATTCTTAGTCATCTTGGAAAATTAAGAATTTTTCAGGTAATCCTAACATTGCTTTTCAATTTCTTAAAGAGCTTCTAAAACTAGACTTAGTTTTCTAAGGAAGAAGGTGGGGAAACTTTTTTATCAATTACCTAT
This sequence comes from Parasponia andersonii, assembly GCA_002914805.1. Lineage (NCBI taxonomy): Eukaryota > Viridiplantae > Streptophyta > Magnoliopsida > Rosales > Cannabaceae > Trema > Trema andersonii. Next base: position 241,720 of record JXTB01000134.1, read on the forward strand.
CAGCCTTGAGTGCTGATTTGTTAACATATTTTGAATCTTATTGTGGGAAAAGATAATTTATTAGGTTGATCAAATTTTGTTTCTTTCTCACACATATTTATTAGGTTGATCAAATACTTTTGTGCTCAATGATTCTTATTTTTCTTTCCTTTTAAAGTTTGTTTGGCCAGGCACGCATTTAGTTGGTTATAGTTTTATAAGAGTATGCTTCAATAGATTAGATTAAATCTGATACTACTGTGAAGTTTGTGGTCATTTTGGAAATTGGCATAAGAGTGCAGTTAGAGACAATTCTGCAGCAACCCACGTCTTCCAAACCTTCTAAACTTTGATAGCTTTGGACTAACTCCACTGATTTTTCTAACCAATAGTGTTACAGTGTGAATTGTTTAATTCGAGATAATTTTAAAGCCTTCTGAGGTTCTTTATTTGTTTACGTGGGGAGACATTTCATTTATTTATTTATTTATTTATTTATTTTGAATCTTGTAATGCTCGTCATTTTTTTTTAGGTGGTTCCTGCTTGCATTACGATATCAAAGATGGGTATTCGAAGAATTGATTTAACACATTATTGAATATGCTGTCATGTCATGGTTTTACTTTTAGGTTCTTTTCTCTCTTTTTAGACTTTTTTTGTTTTAATTTCTCGTAATAAATATGAATATTCTGTTTTTATATGTTTTTATATGATGAGCATTGCAATGTTTGAAGTATATATTTTTTTACAGTTGCTTTACAGTACTCACCGGATTTGCTTTACAATCGCTTCAATACTTCAAGTTTTGGTTGACTTCGGTATTGATACCAAATAATACAGATGAGGCAGTTAATATATCTCAAAAGTGCATCTCAAGGTGTTATTTTATATGGCTAACATTCATGGTAATATTGCTCAGCATATAGGAAATATATCAATAAAATTAATAGTTCTTATTTGTTATTAGAAACTTTCGGATTCTATTTTTTTTATGGACGAAATGAGTTATTAGAAGAGGATCTTTATATATGTTTTAGGAACTTTTTTTGTCATAAATATACATATTCGTCTATATATATAGCTATGTCTGAGTTTATATATTCTTCTATAAATCTATATATGAATACATATAGAACTATACATGAGTGTATACATATATATATATATATATATTATATAAGCATATAAATATACTTTAATATATACCTTATGTATGTGTATATATAAATTTAAGTATATATGTCACATATATGTACATGTGTATAGATAAATTTAAGTATATATGTCACATATATGTATGAGTGTATAATTTAGATGTTTACTATTTTCAAGCTATATATTTCTTTGAATAAATTTGGTGTTTCCGTTTTTAAAATTTCTTCTAGTAAATTTTAAAAATAGAAAGTGAAAATAGAATTTACTAATCATGTTTTTAGTTTTTAAAATCTAAAAATAGAAACAAAATTTTTACTTTCAATTTTTAATTTTAAAAAATAAAAAACTAGAAATGAATCCAAATAGACGTCAAGAGTTTAATTAGTCGGTCTCTGATTCGTTTTTTTTTTAATGTTTAATACACTAGGCTATTCATAAATTATACCAAAAAAAACTTATGTTATTTTTTATTTCTTATGCTTGTTCCATAGTGTCAACCTATCATTTCAAGTTTGGTAATGTTTTTTTTTTGTTGGAGGTGTTTAACTTATTTTCTTTTGTTTTTGAGATGTCCTAGTAACCATATTATTAGTGAAGCTTATAACATTAGTGAAGCTTATAACACATTGTCTAACTAGTTTTGCGTAGGAGTAGCGAATAGGCTTATCCCATTGGATAAATTGTGTGTTCAAATTCAGTTTTTTTTTTATTATTATTATAAACGAAGCTTCTAATTTATAATTGCAGATTCATTTGACCCATTAAAAAAATAGATTGAATTTGAACCCAAATCGTACCGCAGCTTCTTGAAAACTAATGAATTGTTGCTTGTTTCCCACTTCCTTTAATATGAAAAATAAAATAAAAAATACATTTGCGCTGTAGCATTGCTATTTGAAATAAGGGTCAATTGCAAAGACAAATATATATATATATACACATATATATGTATATATTTATATGAGTTTGGTTTAAATGGTTACAACAATATTTATTTATGAATAATTATAATAGTTTAAGTCATTAGATCTATATCCTACAGTAATTAATTTGGTGGTGGCCAAAAAAATTTAATGCTATCACTATTTTTTTTAGTATTCATTCAAGATCACAAAAAAATTGAAACCATTGAGAAGTCTTTTATATATATATATATAGATATATATATATACGGGCAATAATTTAGTATGTATTTTTTTTTACTTATACATAGCTATCAATTTGGCCAATGAAAATTTATTATGCACATTTTTTTATTATAAAAAATAGATGAGAAAAATAGCATTAATGATGCATGTTTTTTTATGCACCTCATTATAGCTATTGGATCACCATTAGATGATGATCTAATGGCTAAAAAAATACTTGCATATAGGAAAAATATATATATATT
>JXTB01000134.1:244282-268899 GCA_002914805.1 Parasponia andersonii
ACATAATTTCAAAAACTAAATAAAATTGATTTGATAAATTTACACCCATACTCGTTTTTGTGCTTGATATTTTATAAATGTCTATTTTTAACTTAATTTCAAAAATACCCAATTTAAAGACATATAAAATATATGAGATATACACTTACAATATAAATTTTTACAAATGGTTTGCATTAAGAGTGTAAATTTATATCTATTTATATATATATATGGTATACATTTTTTTGGGTATAATTATTAGTCATAAAATATAAACTGCATCATTACATTTTATGTATAAAATACTTATGGTATATATTCATCCAAAAATGGGTATTTATGAAATTAAAATAAGAATGGGTATGTACGAAAATATGCTTAAAAAAAAGAGTATTTATATACTTTTACCAATTGATTTGGAGATAGATTTGAGCCTCATGGATCATAGAGAAAAGATCATGGATAAGATCTATTTAGGGTTAGTTGAACACTTTTAGGACTAGGCTCAATAATAAGGTTTTTAAGACTAGAAATTAGGGCATGTATAAGTTAAAATACAAAAATACCCTTAGGATACTCTCAACCAACATAGCCTAAAAAGTGACATGACCCCACCGCTCTGACTGACATAATCCCACGCTAATCCTATGTTTCCTTTTCCCGTAAAATCTATTTCTCTTTTCTCGTTTCTTCATCTCTTTTTCCTCTTGTCTCAGTTCTTTGAAAATCAAAGGGATAAAATCGTCGAAAATCGAATTTAAAAACTACCGAAATCGAAAGAAAAAAAGTGCTCGTTCACTCTTTTTAAGTCGTTCAATATTTTTTCCTCATATCAATGAACCAAAAAACACTGAAAATGGCCAACACCCATTCTATGGAGGGAAGAAAAAATTCTTCAAAACTCTCACCAAAAGGTTCGTCATTAAGAAAGAGAACATCGTCGAAGAAGTGAATGGAAGAGAAGAAAATCCCAGTCCATAAATCGTTCGATTTGAAGCTCAAAAAACCGATAAAAGAAGACATTAAGTTTCAGATTTTTTGATTTTTTTAAATGTCTATTCAAATTTTCATTTTAGGTCAAGGTAAGTCCTTTATGGGATTTGTTTGAGTTCTTGGTGTGAGTTTTTGTTCTTAGGCATTGATTATCATGCTATTTACAGAGTGGATGTTTCACTAGTTGTATGTACTAGGCTCGGTCAAGATAAATTTGACCCTAGTCAAGTGCTACTTAGCCAATGTCAAGAGGATCTTAATGAGATCCTAGTCAAGTGGTTATTAACAGTAGTTAACGACCCTAGCTCAGGTCAATAAGTGTAGATCAAGATAGGTTAAGAATGGCTTGATCTTAGGTAAGTAGAAGAATAGTTTGACCTGTGATAAAGAGAGCCTAAGTCAAGCAGATTTTCACTCCATGTCATGGTCAAGATACTCTTGACCCTCGTCAAGTGGTTGTTGACACTAGTTATTGACTACCCTAAGTTAGATCAGTAAGCTCTTGCCCTTAGGTCAAAAGCTTACTGACGTATGTTAAGTTAAGAATCGCTTAACCTGAAAAAAGCCTAATTATTAACTTTAGATCAAGAATACATTGATTTGACACTAATTAGAAGTTCTGTAGTTCAGGTCAAGTGACCCTTGATCTTAGGTCGTGCACACCTTGATTTCGAGTGCAGAATAATATTTAACTCAACTTATTTCAACAATTTTCTTTGTTTCCTACTAGTAATATAATTGTGTTTATTTTGTAGACGTGGAAGATATATGTCTTTGGGAACCAGATAACGAATTGGTAGGTAAATATGCACAAAATGGTTAATGAAGTGATGACAGTTATAAATAAAAATTAAAAGAAGAGCAGAAGCAGTTGTTTGCACAAACATGTTTCGGCCATTTTTTGGATGTGCTATCTGTGACACAGTCTAGATAGATATTATACAATATCATACTAAGTTAGGTGTATTATAAGGAGTCCAGGAAGGGTAATAATAAAGATATTAAAATTGGTGCATTTTGGTGCCCTTCACAAAGGTACATATGGCGCTTATATCCAGATTAAAAATTCATGGAGACAACAATATCAATATGATGAAGCTTGGAAATAATATCAGGGTCAAGTACTTTAGCACAAAAAAGAGCATCAAGTGAGAAATACTTGATGTTATTTACTGTAGCATCTAAGCTGCAACGGTGTTGTGAAGCTTGCTCTATTGTGCTTTCTTGCACTAGGGTTATTATCAAATGCGAAGAGCACTTTAGTGCCCGACATGTGTTTTAGAATTATGAACAGCCTTAATATTATCGATAGTTATCCTTGGGGGTCTTATGTTTGGTCAAACTTGAAAGACCAAATGAAAAAAAGAGCAATGAATTTTATGGTGACAAGCAAGATGGGTATATGAACTTCTTAATGGCCAGGGGTGCCTTGACCCCAGGACAAGGGAGACTTGACTTATACATAGTTAAGGACTACTTGGGCTGATTTATTTACTTAGTATTGATGTCAATATTGGGATTTATTTTAGTGTATAATTAATGAAATTGAACCAATTAAGGAGGAGTCTAATGAACTACGTGAAAGAGGCCTCATTGCTTCTGAGAAGGCTTCTTTGAAGAGAAAGCTGGTTGCTGAAGAGAATATTGAAGTTTTCCAGGAGAATGACATTGATGTGATTGAGGTTCACAACATTCATCCTTCTAAACATCTAAAAGTGAAGCTTGGTGTTGCTATAACAGAATGCGATTTCTGTAAAATTGTGTTATAGGAGCTTGAACATATTAGAGAAGAGATCATTGGGGTATACACGTAACAGTTTGATTTGATTCAGATGATATGCTCCGTAATGGACATAGTACAGACTATTATGAATAATGTTAATGTCTACAAGTTTAGAACTCGACCCAAAATTACCCTGTATGCTAAAGACAATGATCAATGCCAACCCGATTTCCAGCAGACCAAAAATTTGGAAAAACAAGGAGTAGAACATGAGAAAGAGGCAACATTTTTTTTACATTGAAAAAGATGTTTATTACCATTGTTTATAGTCAACAACTTTTTGACCAAGGGTCAGGAAGTGGTTGACCATAGGTTAGGAAGTACTTAACTGTGAGATAGGAAATAGTTCACCACGGGTCAAGCACTTCTTAACTCGTGGTCAAGTGTTTCCTGAATGATGGGTGAAGCACTTCTTGATATTGGGTCAATGTCTTCTTGATCTTAGGTTAAGCACTTCCTGACCCTTTGTTAAGGTGTTCTTGACTGGACGTCAACCACTTCCTGACATTGGGTCAAGGCCTTCTTGACCTTAGGTCAAGCACCTCCTAACGTGGTCAAGATGGGTCAAAAACTTCCTGACGTGGTTAAGCTGTTCTTGACCGAAGGTCAATCACTTCCTCACCTTAGTTAAGAATTACTTGACTTGAGCCAACTACTTGTTGATACATGGTCAACACATATTTCATTAAGCTGGGGTGAGATATAGTTAGCCTATCTTAATATTTGCTTTGCCTAATTATTTATTTGACACAAGGACAGGTACAAGTATAGGAATTACAACAAGCAGAAGCTGAAGAGAAAGAAGAAGAGAATAAAGATGAAAAGAATAAAGAAGAGAGGAAATGGGAAAAGAAGACCAAAACAAAGAGGAAGAGAAAAAAGATGAAGAGAATAAAGAAGAAATGAAATGGGAAAAGAAGACCAAAACAAAGAGGAAGAGAAAAAAGAAGAGAAGACAGAGGAAAAGAAAAAAGAGGAAAACAATGAGGAAGAGAAAGAGGTAGAGAAACTGGAGGAAAAAGGAGAGGAAGAGGGCGATGACGATGATGGTGAAGACGGATGAGGAGCTAAAGTAGAGAAAAAAATGATAATAATGATGGTGAAATAGGATGTGGAGCTGAGGTGAGAAAGAAATTATATAGAAAGATGACGACAATAAGGAGAAGAAGAATACAGATTAAAAAGACAAGAACACTACTCTAGCTGAGAATATGGATATTGATCCTTATTATACAAGCTCCATGTTCCAAGAATATGAGGAGCAAAGCATGGATGATAACCCTATATTTCCCACTCAATTCAGAGAGAAAATAATGTCTAAATCTACAAAGGACATTATTAAGAAAGGAATCAAAACTACTATTAGTCTTGGAATTGATAAAGAGGTATTATACGTATATCATTTACTTCTTCACCTCAGATTTGGTAGTACTTGACCTCAGATCAGGTAGCGCTTGGAGTGAGGTCAAGTAGTACTTAACCCCAGGTCAAGTACTATTTAACCCCAGGTTAACTAATACCTGACCTGATTAGGTCAAGTAATACTCCACCCATAATCACGTAGTACTTAACCCCATATCATGTAGTACTTGATCCTATGCCAAGTAGTACTTCACCTCATGCCAAGCAGTACTTTACTCCAGGTCAGGTAGTATTTCACCCTAAGTCAGGATATACTTGACCCCTAGTCAAGTAGTACTTGACCCTAGGTCAAGCCTTACTTGACCCCATGCTAGATGGTACTTGACCTAAGGTCAAGTACTATTTGAAGTAAATAGTTCTATTTTTATGTCTTACATATCTGAATTGGTGAAGGGAGGAGAAGAGAAGAACGCCAATAATGATGATTTTGTGAGTCAGGTGGATTTAGGTAAGAAAGCAAAGAAGGAGAAAATAATTGCAATTGAATGACCAAAACGAGTCGTTAAGCTGGTTGACAAGTTCACCCCTATTGAAAAGAAGAAGATAGTTCAAAAGACTATCCAAAAGATGACATTCAAAAAGCCTAAGGCCCCTGGGGTACCCAAAAAGTAGAAGACTATGGACGATTAGACTATGGACAGTTTGAAAAGAGTGACCTAAATTAGGGGAAAAAAAACAATGCTTTATTTTGATTGTGGTGTAAATAATTATAATTATTATATTTTTTAGTTGTGGTTTCTAAAATTGTTGAATAATTTCTACTTTAGTACAATTTATTTAATGTTTATTACAATATCTAATTTATTAAACTTTTTTAATAATGTCTATTTAAGTACATTTTGTTTAATTTTTAGTATAATATCGAGTTAAGTAAATTTTGTTTAATTTTTAGTACAATATGGAGTTAAGTAAACTTTTCAGTATATTTTAGTTCATACCTATTTTATTATATTAGTCAGCAAAAACTTGACTTTAGGTTAGGGCCAATTCAACCTTAGGTCATGAACATATTGACAATGTGTTTATATGTAGTCAAGGCAAACTTGACTCCAAGTCAAAAAGAACTTGACCATCGTTTAAAAAGAACTTGACTCTTACTCATGTTGTCTTTTAGTTGATCTGTCTGTAGATTTAATAACCGTACTCCATAGTAGAATCGGATTACGAAAGGTCTACCTATTATGGCTAGATTGGCCATAGTGTGAATATTTTTGCCTCTTCAATGAGTTCTCCTCAATTGATTCAATCTTGAAATTCTTTGGCCTACAAGGCATTTTTGCCATGACATGTGGTTCATATACCTGATTTTTCACTTCATCAGGGAATGCAATACTAGATGGAGAACCTAAAAGATGCATAATCCATGCATATGTCATTTTTAATGCTTCCTTTTTGTAGTATAGAGAAATAAAATTGTACTCAGATAGGCCCCGAACATAGCATACAACCATATAGTGTACACAAATAAATTGATTGAATTCGAATTCACGACATTGACAAGTCTGTTTCTTCAGGTCGACAATGAATGACTTGCAATTACTATTCATTATCGAGAACTCATATGTATTTTATGGTTTAACTTGAAAATATACAGAACAAGGGAAAAATAAGGCAAACAAATGGATTTGAAACATGACTATACTGATTCTGAATTCAAGGTCCTTTGTCCACGGGTCAGATGCATCTTGACCCAGAGTCAAAAAATGCTTGACCAATGATGAATAACGAGCATAATAACTCCTAGTCAAGCGATGCTTGACTTGTAGTCGTTAAGCCCTTGACCATATAATAATATAAACTTGAATGAGTACTGATGCTTGACTTATGGTCATTAAGCTCTTTACCATATGACAATATAAACTTGACCTTCATTCAAAATATAAGATTTTTCTCCTATGAATAACATACTTATAATCATTGTTGTTGACTGATTAAATAAGTCTCTTATATGTTCTTTGGCAGTTTTATCAAGTACCATTTGCATTTTTCAGCAATCTACCTCCTCTTAAAGGACTATTGTTGCATTCTGTCTATTAACATCTCAATCAACTTCTTGATATGGAAGTTCCTCATTTTTTTGTCCATAGTATTCATAGGCTCAATATTATTGTTAGTCATCATGGAGTACTTCTTACTGTGGAAGTAGGAATGTGCCTATTTTTTGTTCCCAATACCGTTGAGGTACCTGTGGAAGTCGACTTCTTCATTATCAAGCAAATCCATTTAAATTGACTACTATTTATATGGATCTAAATAGTCTAAGCTTCAATAGGCCAACTACTCATAATTATAATTAACTCTTAATTATGACTAGGCTATGTCCATTAATATTGTGGTACTCCACTATAGGCCCAATATTGCACTTTTAGACTAAATGTCATATATATTTTCTGTGAAACTAATTAACACTTTAATTAACTTGATCCATTTAGCATATACTATACCTGCAAATATACCCCTGATGCAATGCCGTATTAGTGAGGTAAAATTACCGTATTACCCCTCTAGTACATATTTACTTTTGAGTTGCCATTTTTCATCTAATGGATAATAATTCACTACGGTGTTTTTAACTGCCCATACAAACACAGTCAAATTCACAAAGTGAATACCTGGCACCTGATTTTTTATTATCCAAGTCCTTGAAAAAACTCAAAGTAACATTATATGCATGGTGTCCAAATCATGAAAGGCGTTCTCGTCAATTCACAAATCTTATCTTCCAAGATACCGGAGTTCGAATCATATAATTAGAACTAGTCATTTAGTAGGTCAAAAAGATAAAACTCATGAAAGTAAGTCCGACAGTCACTAGGATTAAGGTAATCTTGCAATAGTGCTAGATTAGTGAAAAATAGAATATTGAGTTACGACACTTAACCTCAAATTCTATTTTCACTTGGTCCAGTTCAATGCACTTATAACTTTCTTATAACGCACTAGTGTTTCTATCCGAAGTCAGACACTTTGATAATTGGAAACTTCATCAATCCCGTTGAAATAGACAACACTACATTCTATGGCAAAATAAAGTATTCCATCTTTATTTGCAGAATATGAACTTTTAATTTAGACATAATGAAATAAATAATTTAGTCTCTTACATGTGAACACTTCATACGAACAATTATTTATTACTCATTATTAGTCATGGAAACTTTTAGACGTTTGCATAATAGAAAATATAAACATCACTTGTATATTATTGGGACATAATATGGAATTTATTAACAATAAATAGATAACACTTAAATCCAATAAACATTGTTTAAAATGCCAAACAAAGAAACTACTTTCTAGGGCATATTCCCAACAATTACCAATTGTTGGTGTTTATTGGAATAAATTTCTGGAAAATATTTTCATAAAATTATTTTCAAGAATACCATAGTTTTGTAAAATCAAGAAATGCAACGGAATTGGTCGTTTAAAATTTTTCTTTTTACAAAACGTTTCGGATCGTGATCTAACATGAATTAACTCTTGATCTAGATAAGAACAATATCTGGATTCACTCCACAACCTTCTCATCTTCCCATCTATTCTCGAAAGCCATTTGATTGATCCGGTGGGTGGTCACCTTCTTGATTCCCAACAAAGAGATCCGCAGATGAACAAGAAGACAATCTTCTCGAACCGATTTCTCCGGGATGGCCGAAACACCAAGGACAGTGAATCCCTAGTGGTGGCCGATTTTCTCTGCTCTCTCTCTCTCTCTCTTTATTTTCGTGTGACATTTTCTTCTAGATGGGTATTTCACGTATAACACTTGTATCTCGTTGCTAGAGAACTTTTCTCTTAAATATAGAGAGATTAGTAGACCCTAATGGGCTTATTGGGCTTGTTGGGCTTAACTGATCATCAAATGACTATTGGACTTTAATTTGAGCTAGACAAGGGACCAGATGGATCCATAAAGCCCAAACTCTAATGAACCATATACCCAATATCATAATTAACTCTTAATTATGATTGAGCCTTGTCTATTAATATTGGGGCACATCACTATAGGCCCAATATTGAACTTTTGGACTAAATGTCATTTATTTTCTGTGAAGCTTATTAACAATTAATTAGCTTGATCCATTTAGCATATACTATACCTGTAGACATACCATCTAATGTAATACCGTACTAGTAGGGTGAAATTACCGTATTACCTCTCTAGTACATATTTACCTTTGAGTTGCCATTTTTCATCTAATGGATAATAGTTGACTATGGTGTTTGTATCTGCTTATACCAACATAGTCAAATTCACATAATGAATACCGGGGCCCTGGTTTATATTATACAATTACTTGAAAAAACTCAAAGTGACATCATATGCATAGTGTCTATCATGAAAAATGTTTTATACATTTCATATACCTTATCTTTCAAGATACCGGAGTTCAAACCATAAATCGGAACTAATTCTTTAGTAACTTAAAAAGACAAAACACATGAAAGTAAGTTCGTTAATCACTAGAATTAAGGTATTCTACAATAATGCTAGATTAATAAAATTAGAAATTTGAGTTACGACACTTAACCTCAAATTCTAATTCACTATGTCCTGTTCGATGCTGTTATAACTTTCTTATAACATACTGGTGTTTCTATCCGAAGACTCACTTCAATAATTAGAGACTTTATTAATTAAATAGACAACACTACATTCTATGGTATAGTAAAGTATTCCATCTTCAATATGCAGAATATGAACAATTTAATTTAGACATAATGAAATAAAGAATATAATGTCTCTCACATATGAACTCATCATACGAATAATTCTTTATTACTCATTTCATATCTTAGAATCTTTTAGATGTTTGCATAAAATAAATATACACATCACATGTATATCAATGGGACATAAATGAAATAGAAATTCATAATATAGAATTTATTAATAATAAATAGATACTAAATAATCCAATAAATATTGTTTATAATGTCTAAATAATAACCTACTTTATAGGACATTATTCTAACAATTTTCATCGGTCAAAAGGGCCACAATAGAACCAGGGTTAGAGCACTATAAAATGAAAGCTAAACGAAACAAAAATCAATAAGCGTTTTCGTTAAAACCATCCAAAGCAATTAAAGATTTTTCTTTCACTCTCCATGCCTTTTTATAACCTATGTAGACACTATGGTCCTTTCGCATTATAGACATAATATCATTTGGTCTGCATGTAGTTTTAGTGGGGTTGATAAATTTATCCTTGAACATTTTAACAACTAAATATGAACTTGCATGATGGTGATATTTGTGCATAGTATCAACTGGGCAAGTGTGCTTCGAATTGAATCTACATTACATTGTAAGAAAAACTATTCATTATAAATCATCTAAAAGGAAGTTGAATAAATTTATCAGAGTCTCTATATAGATCAACGACCACTTAACCACATGTCATAGTTTTCTTAACCTCGACATGAAGTATATAAACTAAGATGGGGATGTGCATGACCCCACATGATGAACTGATTGACCAGAGTTTAAGAACATCTGGCCCTCTGATTAAAAATATCTTGAGCACATGTCATATAATTATTGAGTAAAAACTGAGAACATCTTGACCAGAGGTAAATATTATGTTGACCCCTGGTCAAGAATTGCATGACCACTGATTAAAAATTGCATGACCTAGGGTTAAGAAGAGCATGATCTATGGTCAAGAATCTCTTCACCACAGGTCATGCGATTCGAGATCAGAGATCAAGAATATCTTAACTAGAAGTAAGAATATCTTTACCTAAGGCCAAGATATTCTTAACCCTGGCCATGAACATCATAACCCGAGTCAAGATGTCATTGACCAGAGTCAAGATGTTCTTAGCATGGGTTCAAAACATCTTTACCCATAGTTAAGAATATCTTGACCTACCTTCACTAGCTCAAGATGTCCTTGACCCTAGGTCAAGATCTCTTAACTCTGGTCAAAGACATCTTCACTCAGGTCATATATTGGATATTACTTATATAAATGACTATATACCTTTTGATTTGGAACAAATTAGTGTCTTTGATCTTCCTTATATGAAGAGTCCACTTGTAATTCTTATCCACATATACTATGTACAAAACTTTCTTCTTCGATGTTCTGATCTTGAATTTAAAATGATTGATTATTGCAAACCTACTTAAATGCCTTTGTAATAATTTTTTACTCACATACATTGTACCAACTCGTAACATAGTAGGAGAAACTTTAGTAAGCATATCTAGTTCATTTGAATAAAAGGGGATAAGTGAGTTAATACTATAATTGTTTACACTTTCAAAAGTAGTCCCTTTGTTACATAAATTAACTCTGTGGGTACTTGTAGCACCATGGATTGCTCTTTATTGACTTTATCATTGATTTCTTCTTCCATTACTGGTATCTCAAACTCAGAGATGTCTTTCAAACTAGCAACCCCACACTCAGTAACAAACGATTTTGTGGAATAATCATGTCCTCCAATCTCAGTTGTCTCAAAATTATCATTCTCATGACTTGCCATCTTAACTGGCTCAAGATTCTGCTCTATATTTGTTGGCATATTAGGACAATATGCATTATTATTTGGAGGATAAAAACAGATTTCATGAAGAAGTACTTTAAAATTGTTGGTTGGACCTTCATGTAACATGGTTATGGGCTCCTTAATTATGTCAACATAAAGAGGAAATTTTGTCTTGTCAAGTTCACTCTTCTTTAGATTAATATAGAATTTGATAGTATGGCTATTCACAATCTTTACAGGCGAGATTTCTAATTCATAAGTATAATTAACCTCTAACATATGAGTTTCGAGTTTCAATTTAAGTGCCTCATACAATATCTCCAACAAACTCACATATGATAAGCTAATAGGAATCAACACACCTATACTTTGACAATTAGTGTAAGTATAATTTTCATCCCATACACTATTATACTTCACAAAAACATTGATATTTGCCACCCCTGTAGAGAATTTAAGTTCGAAAAAACAATCAGTCAAAATTACCACAAATGAGACTATAATTTTATATATAGAGGTAAGTCAAGTGTTTCTTGATCCATTAAGGTCAAACCCAATTTGTCCTTAATACATCAAGCAAAACTTGACCTTTAATAAGTGAAACAAAACTTAGGACGTTTACGGTGAAGAAAAACATGACCCAAATTGAATTATTAATGTCAAATTTTAACTGTAAAGTAAAACTTGTCCTACTGAGGTCAAGAAAAAGAGGACCTAAATAGGTCAAGTCCATCTTGGCTATCTTGACCTTAATAGGTCAACCAAAACTTGTCTTATTAGGGTTAATAATATTTCAACCTCTATAAGTCAAGAGGATATTAACATTAGATCATGATAACCTTGACCTTTAGTATACAAGTCATGTTTTTCTTGACCACCAAGCAAAGCAATTTGACTTGCCATATGTAAAAGATCATTACAAAGATACATATACAAAATATTATTATTTCAGCCAAAGAATGCCCAAATCATATTCTACACCTCTTTCAAATATTGATTACTCATTATCAACTATGAATTAACATTCATCAAATAAAAAGATATAACTTTTTACCTTAAAATGCCAAAACTCTCTTAGAAAGATCCACCTCAGTCTTTTTCTTCTCTTTTCCCTTCTAAAATACAATAAGCAAAGTCTGATCATTTTTCTCTCTGAAAAATCGCATTTCAACATAATTAGAATAGAAAGAGACAGATGGAGGGAACACGACGACCATGTAAAAGAGAGAGAGAGACAAAAAGAATAGGAAGAAAAAAGAAAGGAAGAAGAAATAACTAAGTTTCAAATACGATTTTAACAAAGAGATGGAAAGAGAAGAAGAAAAAAGAAAGAAAGAAAAATAAGAGGAAATAGTGGATTTAACCCTCCCACCAATTTTAGTCTTTTCAACGAAGCCATAACGGGAATGAAATACTCAACATTTGGTACTTACTACGTCCATATAACAATGCAAGTCTTAAAATGTCCAACGGATTCCAAAAAAGTCCTATCCTATCCGTGTCTTTCTCTAGATCAGAGGGAGCCCAATAGAGGCCCAATAGATTCAAATCCAACGGACTACACAAGACTTGCGAGGGAAAAAGTAGAGAGAGTTGCTGGTGCTAGTGCTAATTACAGAAGAGAAAGAGACAGAGGTAGCCGTAAAAATGGGAGGGTCAGGTCAAGGATCAGCAGGGATTACGCCGGAACAAAGAGCCAGAATCTCTCAGAATTTCAGAGCTGCGAAAGCTCTTCTTGCTCGTAATCGTAAACGCCCCCGATACGACGCCGCTTTCTCCGTTCCGAACAAGTCAGTCACTCACTCTTTCTTTCTTGCTTTCTGCTCTCACGCCCCTTTCAATACTTTCTTTCAAGGTTCAGTTCCTCTTCCTTTTTTGAATTTTTTTAAAACAATATATATATGTTTATTTATTATTGTTGTAGAGTTTTGGATGAAAATGGAGGAATGGAGACCCCAATTAGGGTTACTACCATTGGCTTCAAGAGAGTTCCTCTTGCTGAGATTCCGGTGAACACGCCTTCCCCTTGTACTGGGTACAAGTCGCCTTCGACAGGGGATGAACGACATTGCGGCGGCGGCGGTTCGTCTTATGGGGGCTTAAGTGTCAATCGGACTGAAGGTGCTTCTTTAGACAATGGGTGTGTTTTGGATTCATTTAAAACCCCTTTGAAACAACCGGAATGTTCCAGGTTATCGGCTTCTTTGTCAGTTCCTGGCGTTATAGGTGATGATGATGATTTTGATGAGTCCATTTTGGAAGAAATTGATGCTTTATGTGAGCAGAAATCCCTGGAAAAGTCTGAAAGATCTGCCCAAAGTTGTAACTCTATCGTTCGGATTGAGCATACCAAAGGAAATGGCGATGGCAATGGCAGTGGTGGCGAACCTTGTACGAGCTCGGAGACTGTCCTTGGGGATGGGGAGATTGAAAATAAAGGCAGTTTTGCCCTTGGAAATGATGGGGAATGCAGAGAAGATGGGTTGTCTAATACACAGAGTATTCGAATTGGGAGCATGCCGAATGAGTTTTCAAAGTATATGTTGTCTCTCAATGACAAGCAACGTGAAGCTGCTTGTTGTGAAATTTCAAAGCCTTTGATGATTGTTGCTGGCCCAGGAAGTGGAAAGGTCTTTCTCTGTCCATAAAGATAATTGTTTTCTGTTTTGTTGCTGTTTTTAACTTAAAATTTACTATGATAATGTCAGACTTCAACGATGGTTGGGCGAATTCTTATGCTGCTTCATGAGGTACTGCCGCTTCTTCTCCAGAACGATTCATTGCCTTTTTCTTCCCTTGCTTGACACTTGTTCTTGTTTTTCCGTTGCCTTTTTTTTTTGGGGGGGGGGGGGGGGGGGGTTTGAATTGAATGCTGATTCTATTATTCTATTGTATTT
Source organism: Parasponia andersonii (assembly GCA_002914805.1). Lineage (NCBI taxonomy): Eukaryota > Viridiplantae > Streptophyta > Magnoliopsida > Rosales > Cannabaceae > Trema > Trema andersonii. The sequence goes on from JXTB01000134.1 coordinate 257,864, forward strand.
GGATCTACTTTCTCATTGGAGTGTGTTTTGTTAAGTCTTTTATTCCGCTTTTCTTTAAAACATGTCAGGGTATTAGTCCATCAAATATTTTGGCAATGACTTTCACTACAGCAGCAGCTTCGGAGATGAGGGAACGTTTTGGCAAGGTGGCCGGTAAAGCAATAGCTAAAGAACTTGCAATCAGCACATTCCATTCGTTTTCCTTGCAGCTTTGTCGATTGCATGCAGAAAAGTATGCGGCTTCTGAATTCTTGTGATATTACCATTGTTATTTACCAAATTTGCAGATTATCTTACATTTTCTCTTTTAAACTCCCTGTCCCTAAAATATGACTAAAAATCAATAAATATTTTTACAATCTCTTTTTAACAGCATCCATCCAACTTTGATATGAAACATGCTTAACAGCTTTCATTCAGTTTGGATTTTCCTCATTTTCTGTCATTTTGCTTTACTTTTAAAGTAGATTAACCATCAATTTGATTAAGTGAATTTATGTTCCAGAATTGAGCGCACGTCAGAGTTCTTAATATATGGGCATGGACAACAAAGAAGAGCAGTTATAGAGGCGGTGCGGTTACTCAAAAATGGAAAACGTAACAAAAAGCTTGACTCTGGGATAGTAGGTAACGAGGCTAATGGTATAACATCTCCAGAGTTTTTTAAGGATATGTCAAAGAAATGGCAAAAGTTTGTGACTCGGGTTGGTAATATATTTGATTTGTTGAGTACATTGTTTTCTGGTTCTTGAAAAGAGCAGTCTTATTGCTTATTTCTGTAACTTCATAGTAATGTTTAAAATTTCAGGCCAAAGCGTCTGGAAATACTCCTGCAGAATGCTGTAAAATGGGTGATGAAATGGGGGTAAGTTGATATATAGGTGTTTCATATATATTTTATTATGGCACTTTTGCTTTGATTCTTGGGATTATTGTTGATATCTGTGGTGGTGAAAACAGGCCACAATTCTTGGGAACTACAATGATATCTTAAAATCCTGTAATGCATTGGACTACCACGACTTAATTAGCTGTTCTGTGAAGCTGCTTACTGAATGTCCTGAAGGTTTATATCATCTGAGTACCATTTAATTGATCATGCCTTTAGTTATGTTTTGACGGTTGTCTACTTTTTCTTTTTAAGTATTCAAGGATTGCCAGGATTCTTGGAAAGCTATAGTTATTGATGAGTTTCAAGATACTAGTGCCACACAGTACAGTCTTCTGAAAATTCTTGCATCTCATAACCACATAACCATTGTTGGTGACGATGACCAGGTATGTTAGACTTCCACATCAGGAATCTATCTGGGAACTAATTTTTTGTACTTGTTGTTTCATATTGTTTATGCTTTCTATGCATGTTAAAATAATATGTCCATGTGTTCCTACAGTCCATTTTCAGTTTCAATGGAGCTGATATTTCTGGATTTGATTCGTTTCGTAAAGATTTTCCAAATTACAAAGAGGTTTGCATGTCCTTAACTTCTACTTTAATGTCATATTTATTTATGCCTACTATACACAAAAAGTCCTAAAGTACAAAATTGTTGGAATTCGGATTTTCAGAATGTTTATTGTTCAAGAGTGTGTTTCTATTATCATTTTCTTTGAGTTTTGAATATTTGACACATTTATGATACAGATCAGACTGAATAAAAACTATCGGTCCACTCGTTATATTGTTGAGGCTGCATCTTCTGTTATAAAAAATAATATGAGGCGATTCCAATTAAAGAATGTTGACACAGATAATTCGTCTGGATCAAAGGTTTCTTACTTTTCATCTTCTTTTCTTAACCAAAGTATAAATTTTATGTGATCTTCCTTATATTGGTGCTAGTAACTAAACTTCTACAATGACTTGGCTTACCAAATATAGATAATCATCAAAGAATGCCACAGCGAGGATGTGCAATGTGCTTTTATTATTGACAAGATTTTCGAGTTCGTGGCTATTGATTCAGCTGCTAAGTGCTCTTATGGAAACATTGCAATTCTTTACCGGAGGCAGGTTGATCTTGCTTGCTGCAAAATTTACGGGAACAGCATGAATATTTTTCTTAGAGACACAAATTGTTAGAAATTTGCTGAGAAATTCTAGCTCCTATTATGGCTACAGGTATCAGGCAAAGTCTTCCAAGCAGCCTTTCGAGAAAGGAAAATACCATTTAACATGCATGGTGTGGCCTTTTATAGAAAAAAGGTTATAGTAAATTTTTGATCTCCTGTTCCTCTTTAATATTTATTCTCCGTTTGGAGAAACATTGTTCCTTCTTTTTGCAAAACTAGCCTTGCAAAATTACCATACTTATTTCTGATGTAGTTTTTCTCTTTTTGTAGGTAGTTAGAGTCATTATTGCTATGCTTAGAACCACGTTGCCAGGTTGTGATGACGGATCATATCGTCGGGTCTTCAAGGCTTTGCTTCCTTTTGAGAAGGAGGAAAAGAAGAGGGTACTTGCTCAATTTCTTATCATATACACATATATGATGTTTATTTTGTTATTGTTAATGCTTGTTCTAGCTTCTAGTTCTGAGGTTATATGGGACATTGTTTTCTCGTATTTCCCCTGATATATATGCATCTAATGTCATGCTAAGATATCTGAATCTCTGTCTCTCAGGTAATTGAGCATATTGACAAAATTTCAACCGTTAGAAAATGCAGCTTTGTTTCAGCTGCTTGTGACATCTTCAGTGCAAAAATTTCCGGTACCTTTAAAAGGTTCTATATGACAAAGTATTGTTAGCATTCCTTTGTTAGTCGATGCCTATCAGTTTTTTCATAATTTACAGTGCATAACTTAATGCTCAAAAGCCTGTAATGGATCTTTTAATTATGTACTGATTAGTGATCCTTGAAATTGATAATAGAAGTCAGCTCACCCAAGGGAGGAAGGTGTTATTTACGCTAGAGATGATTTCAAAACTAGTCCACAGGGTAAACTATTTGAGTTAAGAGCTTCCAAATCATGCATGTTTCCCATTCTTATATAACGCTTCTCTTATTTTTGGATATTATTTGTAAGTCGAACCCCTCAACAATGAAACAAATCATCTGCAGATTTCTTTAGCTGTCTGACTTGTCAATGGTTACAGGAACAATCAATTTCGGCTGTCATTACCTCTGTGGCAAACATGGTACCTCAGGTTTGTCTTTCCTCTGAAAGTACTTGATAAGATTGGAGTTATTTTGTATGTGTATGGAAATATTTTCACCTTGATGATTTATGCACTGATAATTCACTCATTCTCAGAGGTACCATCTTGAGCAGAGGGCAGTCAATGATGTTGATGCAGGAAAATATTTGAATGAGGACAATGACATCAGATCTGTAAGTATGGAATTTCACCGCTTTATTTTCTTCTGAAAATTACCACATCAACCGATCAAAATTAAATAATTTAGTGAATTTTTGGGGACTATCATGCCGATTATCTCAGCCTCTGTTTCTCCTCTTCAAATTTTGGATTGATTTATTTGTTAACTAAATCTTGTTGCATCTATCTTGTTGTAATGAGATTTCTTCTTAGTGCAGGTTCTTCAATTCCTTTTGGATGACGTGTCTGAATTCTTATCTACTGGACCTGTTCCGGAAGGGGAGAAAGAAATAGAAGAAGAGAAAGGCTGTCTTTATGTACTCAAGGCTTTTGTAGACCATATATCTGAGCGGGAGACAGAAAACTTCCGTTCTCGAAGAGAGGATAACAAAAATTCTGTCACCTTGACTACAATCCATCAGGTTGTCTGATTTTTACTTTTTGTTCTTACTCAAAACCAGTGTCTATAGTTTGGTTTTCCATTTGTCTATTGCTATTCTAATCCAGTCATTGGCTTAATGTCCCTAAATATAATTTTTTCCCTTCTTCATATGCAGTCAAAGGGTTTAGAATGGGACATCGTGTTCATAGTTAAGGTACGTGGGTATGCATCAAAATAGAAGTATTTGATCCAAATCAGCATGCCTTGTATTTATGCTTTTTCAATTACATAGGCAAATGAATCTGAAATTCCATTGCTGAATGAGTTTAATGGTGTGGCAAAGGAAAATGGGGCCTCAGTTGAGGTGAGCTTGTTTAGATATCTTTTTGTCCATATGAACTCTTCTATGTAGTCTCATACTCAGATTCATTTCTCATTCGAACATCGTAGGAGGAACGTCGTTTGTTTTACGTTGCAATGACACGTGCTAGAAGGAAGCTCTTCATTTTATTTGTATCAATCGACTCCAGTTTCCAGGTTTGTATTTGAATATTTTTCCCACGTTATCTACTACTGTTGCTTTTTGACTGAAATTGCTCTCTCTAAGCTACTTCGACCTTCACGATTTCTCAAAGAAATTCCAGAACATCTTCGAGAGGTTCAGGTGTGTCTTCCTGTTTTTCCTCCTAATTCACTGGATTACTATCGCCAAATTTTAAAACAGGCTAATAAGTTTTGCTAGTTTCTAATTTAGACTGCAAATGCTTGAAATGGTTTATGTTAGGGTGAACTAACTGCACAACTACAAGAAAAGCATAATGACTGTTTGAAAGGAACTAGCCAGATCATAGTTGATCTATCTAGAGCAATGCAATCTTCTGAAACAGATACAGTTCCAAATGACTTGGTCCAAAACGAAGTGGTTGATCTTCCAAATGAAGGTCAATTCGAGTTGGAATCCATGGAAGCAAGCAATGGAAGTATTTTCTTGAAAAGGTTTTCCATGAAATTTGATGCAATATCTAATATTGTTATGGGTTTTTCTATAATCAATTTTAGGCTGACTTTTTTTTTCCCCCGACACAGGTTCAACGTCGAAGAGAGATCAATTGTATCCCATATATTCCATCAGTGGGCTAAGAAGCAAGCATTTCAAGATCCAAAGCGGTTGCTTGACAAGGTGAAATATAATTTCTCTAGTTTGGATAGCTCCTTAAGTTGCGATTGATTGGATATAATGTTGGTGAATAATAAGCATATTAGATTATGCTCACAAAGACAAAATAATAAATAAATAAAATCCTCGTGTTAACCATTTGCTCACAACATGTTTGTGTAAAATTCTCTAGTGTTTTGGAAACGGTTTCATTTGAATTTCAGAAATCCAATGTAGTCCACACTTGCATATTTGATGCTTCATTCTTTTGACCACTTTTCATCTTATTCTATTGTACATTACAGGTTGGCTTTGTAATTGATGAGCGACTACGAGTAAAGAACAACAAGCACAAGGTGATATATAATTTCTGTACGTACATACACTAAAAATAGTAGTGAGCTGTACATTGTGTTATAATTTTAGTTTCCTGAAATGTCTTACTTAAAGCTTAGTTACTCTCAATTTCTTATTACACATGTTCTTCTTGTTCAGGCTTCTTTAAACCTGTGATCCATTTCAGCATTAACGTCTTGACTCATACTTAACTGCGTTTTAAATACACCTGCTCCTTTTTAGTGTTCTTGGTGAAGAGTCAAGATACCAAAATCTTCTGGTTATGTTAGGATGATTACTAAAGAATAGGTGTAGCAGGGGAAGACCATCGCAGTGGCCAGTTGACCAGGGTTGCCAAATTTTAAATCTTTTAGGCTTGCGATTTTTTTCTGATTAGTTATTATTATTTCTGTTACTCATTAATATATTTTTCCATTTGATATGTGTTTGGTTGCTTAGAAGCATTAAGAACAGGGAAAAGAACGAAGTCTTGTTATATCATTGTTGTTTGATAAGTCTGCTTTTGCTTTCTGCGAGGTTGTTTCCAAAAGTTTTTAATGTGCCACTGTTATGTGTTTGATTTATAATGACTCCATTGTAACTTCTCAGGACGTTTTGCGCTCACTAAAGTTGTTATTGAAATGCGACGAAGCGTTTCAATTTGCCGAGTATGTAAGTATATTCATACTTGTTTGGACTTGTTGACGCTTGTTATCTGAGATAAGGATTAAAAAAGAGAAAAGTTCAACATAGGCAAATAGTTTCTAGTCATATTGTATGACTAAGAAGAATTAGAATGGATTTTGATATCTGCTAACTTTTCTAGTCAACATAATATTACAATAGGTTCTGAGATGGGAAAAGATCCCTGCTGAAAGGCGTGCTCACTTGATGCGGGAAAAGCAGGTTGGATTTTTTGTTTCGTAAACCAATTATTTTCTTACTTAGTTGATATTTTCAGATGTATTAATTAGTTTTTCTCGGTTTTAAGTTCTCTGCTAAAGTAGAAGAGCCTGTATAGTTTCTCCAGAAAGAAGTCTTTATCTCAGACATCAAATTCTAATTTAGCTTTTGTTAGATCAAGTTAGTTTTATTTTGGAACTCTTCTTTATGTTTTTTTTTTTTTTTTTTTTTTCCATTTTTAATTTTTTATAAATTTAAATGAGTGGGAAATTCATATTTAGTTTATACATTATTACTTGTAAGTCATTTGAGCTTAATGAAGAGAACATGTAAGATTAAATGATACACATCTTGTTTTTAAACCAATTTTTTTCCCCCCCCTTCTTGCAGGAGCATTTCCAGAAACTGAAGATTGAGAACTCAATGGGCTCATCTGCACCAACAGTCAAACAGGTTTTTAAATATTGATGATTTGCTTAAGCGCTTTTTTGTTAGTGGATACAGTTGCACTTAGGTATTCTTATTATTCTACGAATCCGATTTGTTATGCCATATCTAAGTGAATGGATGTAGAATTACTACCCTTCTCTGATCGTCTTCTGTTTCTTAATCATATCATATAGTTCTAGAATGGTCAAGAAGCTCTTAACAATCTTTGTCTGTGTTGATTATCAGATCTCTTATCTGCAAAGTTTGGGTTGCACTGTGGTCCCCACATCACGTCTTCATGCTTCTCATCTGATTGAGCAATACAAATCATTGTGATTGGAGGTGATTCAGTCTGATGTCTACATATTGAAAAGCAATTTGCAATTTTTTTCCTTGGAAAAAAAGAAAAAGAAAAGCTATTTGTAAATTTCGATAATCAATAATTTTGTGAAATATGTGTCTAATTATCTTTTCTTAATGGACATTATGTTTTCTGTAATTATCTTTTCTTAATGGACATTATGTTTTCTGTATCATTTTTTTTGGGGGGGGGGGGGTTTAGGTACCTATAACCTCCGAGTGACTTTCTCTATGCTTACATGTGTGTATAATATATATATATATATAATGTCATTCTTTTCTAAAGTGACATTTCTATTTGAAAGACATTTATTTCTTAAAAACTTGCTGTGTGGCTATCAAAATGTTTATTAATTTTTTTTGAAAAAAAAGATATTTAATTAACTATTAAAAGAAATCAGATTTTAATTTCTTAGTGCATGTCTGCATGAAACATTACATCAAAAGGTGTTCTTTCTAAATTTCTTATAAACATGACGTAACCTTTGTTTTTATAGAAATTTTACGATGTACTATTGCCTATTTCAAACGTCTTAACTTGTACAAACTTTATTGAAATGTACGTATTATAACATAAAGAAATGGATGTTAATTATATAGTGGTTCAATGAAAATTAACTTCACCCAAAAGCCAACTTTGCAACTAAGACCCTTAACTTCTCGATGCCCTAAAAGCTGTTACAGTAATCATAAAATTATACACAAATTACAAAAGCAAAACTACTAACAACTACATAAGTGAGAGTTGGAAAATTTCACTGTGCAAACATAATACTCTCCATCAACAGGCAAAAAGAGTTGAGTTGGAGATAATTATGAGAAGAACTATTTTAGCGCTAACTATATCAAGTATGCTCGTTGAAGCTATTGAGCAGATGGATTCTCCTTCCTGTTCACCGCAAACTCCTCAGCTTCTTCCACCTGAAATTGGTAAAGAATGGCATCCATTTCCAAAGCAGGTGTGAGGAAACAGTCCTCTTGGACTCACACTCACGAAATCATACACAGAAACTTATTCAGGACTTTAAACAAACATGTAGATGGCAAAGAACGAAAACAGAGCACATTTACTTGGTTCAGCTTAGGCAGTGTACCATATCCAAGGGCAGGGAATTAATCCCTTAGCCAAATCCACTAAAATATTCTCAAAGTTACACGCTCAATCTTTTTACCAGAATTACACAAAAAAGTTATCAGAACTTTCTTCTAGTTTCTTTTTATTTTCTCGGATAACAAACAGAGTAACTTTCTCAATAGTTCCTAGTAACTATTCACAATATTCTTCCTATTTTGGTTATGCTCTCTCTTAGTTTCAATATTACATAGATTGAATATATATATTAAACATTCCAACTGAATAATCTGCAACAAGGTCTCCTTCTTGATGACTTTGTAGCTGCAGTTCACATAACCACTTCATCAAACTCTTAACTGAATTAACCAACTCAGACTAACTAATTAGGGACAGTTAATCTCATCAATTCTCGACCTTGTCACTAATTAGATAATTCGAAAATGACTAAGGGAACTTGCCTACTTCAGTGAATTACATTACCAAAATCCTAAGCAAGTCCAAAGTTTGTTTGAACTTACGTATAGGAATGATTTTGGTAAGCATATCAGCAGGATTAGTCTCTGTTAAAATCTTCAGAACTTCAACCAGTTTCTTCATGATGATATCTCGTACAAAATGCAATCTTACGACAATATGTTGTTAGGGTTTATGCCCTAAAAACATGTATATTTTAGATATTTGTTGAATTAATAAAATGACATTTTTCTATTTGAATTTGTGCATAATTGGTATGTCATTAAATATCAGAAAATCCCTGATTTATTTATGTGACCATAAATTTAGCATATATGTGTTATATACATGAGGATTAAATTTATGGATAATAAACTAAATATAGTCCGTAATAATTAATTAAAGTTTGAGATCTTTAATTAAATATTACTAGTACAGTCCATTAACATTGAGAATGTAATAATCTTATCTGAACTATTGATGTGTTGACATCACAATGGAGGTATTTTATATAATTTGATTATATAGGATTGGACCAGACATGATTTGAATCTACATAAATTCCGTTAACTATTGAGAGTTCAAATAATATCACTAGATGATCATATGTAGATCAATCTTAATCCTGAGTAGTTATAGACTCCTATTTATAACATTATGTTCTTTGACATATTTGTTAAAGGTTTGTTTTTAAACAGATTGAAATACTTGTATCTTGGGAGCATGATGAGATAAGTAGCTAGGAATATAACTTACAGATATGGAATCCATTCCTTCCATTAGGAAGCTAGAAAGATGATTCCCTAGTGTATTGATTCAGAACTTGAACAGTTTGAGTACTCAATTTATAATAAATTTATAAATTAATTGTTCATTAGAGAATCAACGGTACACAAGGATAAAGATGTAATTGGAGAGGTGAATGGAATATAACCTAGCTCCAATTATGAATTGTCTATGGAGGATTGAACTACATGTAATGATTAAATCGATGGATTACTCACTGTTTTCTGAGTAAATTAATTCTGTAATTTCAAGAGTGCAATTTTGGATTTTTAGTGGAGTAATACTAGAATTAATAAATTAGACAAATTAATTAAAGAATTTGATTAATTGTCATAATTTATTAGAGCTTGAATTACAGGTCCATAGGTCCCCAATTCCACCTTTTAGAAACACTGTACTGGATGTTACATTATTTCTATTACTGCATATTTTGTCTAGATAAATAGTTTATCTATATGTAATTAATAATTGTTATTAATTAGTTAATTTTGAATTAATTAATTTAAATTTATGTAGAGATAAGTTTCCTAATTTTTAAATTTTGAATTTAAAAATATCTAATTATCAGATAATTAGATAAATAGAAATTGGGTAATTGACTGAAAGTGAAACACTCTTCCTTGAAGGAGTGAATTATCTACTAGTATATATATATATATATAAGTTTACGTTTTTTTTAAACTATTCACGTTTTTATTAAAACGTTATATATATATATATGTTATTATGATTTTATTAATATATATATTATTTATTAAATAGTTTAATATATATATATATATATATATACATATAAAGGAAACCCTAGCAGATAAAAAAGAGAGACTACGTATTATTTTCTACTGAGCCTCCAAAAATTACAGAGAAAAAGAAGAGTCTTCATATTCTCTATAGAACAAATCCTTGCAATCTCATGTGTTGAGAAAATTATAATGGCTTAAAGTGTGAGTTTAAGAGATTGTATGCAATGCCTACACGTTCATCCAGTTGTGCTTGAAACTTGGATTGGAAGATCGTGGTTGAGAAGACAGTAAAAGGTTACAAGAAGTATTAGATCTATTCTCTTTGTATGTTCCTATTTGCTATGAATTAATATTATACACTCATATAGTCAATTGTTTTGAGAAAATTTTTGAATGTTTCTGGGCCAATCTTCCGCTGCGAAAATTGTTTTTAATTCCAACATATGTTTCATTCTTTCATGAAACACACTGTTTTTAGTCGGATGAATCGCACTTTGAGAATCACAATATATAGCCATCGAATCCTGCTTGTATTCCAACTCACTAATCAGTCCTTTCAACCACAAAGCTTCCTTTATTGCTTCCGTGAGAGCTATATATTCAGTTTTGGTAGATGATAATGCAACCACATGCTAAAGACTAGATTTCCAACTAACAGTATTTTCACCTACACTAAAAACATACCCGGACAATGACCTTTTATCCTGGTCCCTAGCAAAATCTGAATCGCAAAATCTGAATCGCAAAATCCTCTTACTTTACAATCTGAATTTTTGCCACCTTTATAACAAAGCTTCAAACTAGATGAGCCTATTAAGTATCTTAACAACCACTTCACAGCCTGTCAGTGAACCTTGTTTGGCCTACTCATGTATTTGCTAACCAAACCAACTCCATTTGCAATATCAGGTCTAGTGCTGACCATTGCATACTTCATACTGGCAATAGCACTAAGGCATGGCACAACTTCCATGAACCTACTTTCTTCAATAGCTTCTGTGGGGCCCATTCCCGAGCCTCGAACCGTGAGAAGGGTCACGCGGATCGCACGTGATCCCGACATCGGCATGTGGGTCTTCCGAATTTAAG